>DVWM01000344.1:0-11130 GCA_018235105.1 Junonia coenia | reverse complement strand
ATCCGAATTCGAAATCAAACTTGCACAGTTTAACGACTTGCCCAATGATGTTGAACTTCTCAAAGACGTATGTATCACCTTATTTTATATATCTTTTAAAAAACTCTCTTAGCCATATTGCTTGTTAGTAATGTCCAAAGCAGGCGTGACCATACTGAATCATTATAGTCAGATGTTGTGCAAAACACTCTGTAAGATTGTAAAGTCAATGTAATTAACATTGATTGACATAGACTTTGTCGTAAGTCTAACAAACTTGTTATAAAATAGTTTCTTAGTTGATAATGAGCTGCCAGTTTCTTTTGAACATATTCAACCGTTATTTTGAACCAATAATGTGAAAGTTCGCATTCCCAGAAATCCAAAATATTAGCCACCATAGTATGCACCAATACATCACCCAATAAGATTCAAAATCACCACCATGTCTTATTCCATTGATTCACATTATAAGTTCCAATATCTTCTCTAAGATCCAAAATCATTAATCTTTTTCCATAGATCCATACCAATTACCATATGCGCTAATTTCTTAACCATTCAATATCCAAAAAATCACTACAAAAAAAAAATCTTTTATCCCCTAGATCCACGAAGACCTCCTCCGCATGCAAGTGGCAGTGAGCAAGCAACAGATCCAGGTGGACCAGATGAACGACGACGCGGAGAACTGCCGCCGATTGGTGGAAAGTTCTAGAGCGTCCTTACCGCATTCATCATTACCGAGATCCGGGAAACATATCGACCTGGAACGCCTGGACAAGGAGGTGTCCCAGCTGAATAATCGGTGGAATAATGTTTGCGGACAGCTTGCTGAAAGGTTGGTAATCCATACTATTATTATAAAGATACAAGATTTGTATGTATGTATGAACCGATTTTTAAAATTCTCTCACTATAAGAAAACTGCTTTACCTTTAGCTGATTAATAGGCTTTTTACTTTTTTATAACGTAACGACAAATATTCATACGATTCATAGGTTTTTGTTATAAGAGAGGACAATTTTTACATTATGTAATTACACTGACCTTACCGCAAATTAAAAAAAAAATAAAGTCAGAAATCCATTTCACCAAAAAGTAAAAATTTCAACTTAAATTGTAACACAAACTTATGCAGGAAAAATAAAAAAAGTATTAATTGAAATCATAAAAATACCCACAAATATGAATCAAAAACACATTTCATGTCAAGTAAAAACTTTTTTTAAATATATTTCTTCAACAATTTCTTCCCATAGATTACGCAGTTGCGAAGCGGCTTACCAACTCCTGCGCAACTACAACGCGGGTCTCGAAAAGGAGGCGGAATGGATCGACGACGCGTACAGTAAGCTACAGGCCCAGCCGCCCATCGAGATCCGGCCCAAAGAACAGCTGGAGCCTACTAGGGTATGTAGAAATAGTGTGCCTGAAGTGTTTTGTGTACTGAAATATTGATAACTAATTGATTGGGTCTGGTTACATATTTGTATGTGTAAAGTTCCAAGTAGATTGTTTGTCGAGAAATCGTCTAGTAACTGCTTTATGTGACAGTTGATCTGGCCCATAATTTTGCATTTTATCTATCCGGTTAACTTATTTGGAGGTAGTGAAATAGACTCTTAAGATATTAAATATTCGGATAGACTTTTACAAATTTTTGAATATTACTTTTATAAATTTTGCAGAAAACATTCCTAATATTTTTGTATTCATTTTTTCAAATTCTAATAGGTTGACTTTGAAGTCAACTGATTATAATCATTATACAACTTATTTAATTAAAAATGTGCTTTAATTAAATTACTGTTATCACAGAATATATTCACAAGCGTCGTGGAGAGAACGCCAAAGATTGAGAAAGTTAACGTAGACGGCGGCAGATTCATACGAGAGGCGAAGGTAACTATCAGTGCTGTGAATTGCATATATGGGATCTTTTTACTCTGTGGCATTCTATCGTATTGCCTTAAAATTCAAGATGATATTAAAAACATATATCTTTCCTTTTCTCTCTTGTGTAAATTTCATATTAAGAGGGAAAAGGATAGATAATAATAAAAGTTAAAGGTGTTGTGGCCAAAGATACTATAGAATGCAATTTTGCGTTTGAATTCGCATTAAAATATATTTTGAAAGATTATGAAAGGCATTTGAAGAGGTTTGATGTAAATGTCCAGCGTCTTTCCTTCTTATTCCTCGTCTCGTTTGGTCTTTGGGTCTTTGTACGTGTTGTCATTGGTTTTCTATTGTTTTAAATCATGCATGAAGCTTCGGCCCGCAAATTTAATGCTTTCGAATGACGCTACAATTAAAACCTAATCGTGATTTGACGCTTGAAATAATACGCTTGTTTTATCACTAACATAACAAAATTCCTTTGAAAGCGGGACGTTTGTGTGATTGAACATATTCCAACGGCAATATATGACTGCTGTGTCGCAATGTCACTAAAGCAAAATGTTAGACACGCCGATAAGCTATAAGGCGTTCGAACGCATTTGAAATTCAAATCGACTTCTCATAAAGCAATCAAAACGAATGAGAATTTTTCGATGAATTAAGGTCAATGTTCTTACGCTTTGCATGCGATAATTGTCCGTGTTGTGGATGTGTGCAAAATCCAATAGGTTCTTTATTAAGTCGGAAACGTGCGAGTGGTTTGTAAATTTTGCTTTGGTTGGAGATGCACGTTGGGTGTTTAAAGTGTACGCACTGGGTGTTGCACGCTTGACTCTAGCGAACTTCCAGCATGACCACTTTATCCTGGAATACCTGGCTGGACTTGAAAAAAAATCAAATTCCAAATTTAAAATTGGCCATTGTTTTCCAAATTTGGTACGAATGTGATCTGAATGTGTATCGAATGGAAGTAGACGTCTGGCTGCCTATTTTCAATGTAAAAATTCATAGACGAAATTGGAAACAATTGTTTAAAGTTACCGATGAGAGAAATTGTGTGTGTGATGGAAATTTTTATGATATATTACGCTTTATTTTAACAGACGGCGGTTTGTTCTTAGAGTTCTTCAAATTATTAATCGGGTCAATTTGGCAGTTTTCGCGGCTGTCTAAAAAAACTGAAATCTTGCCAAAAATAAATACCCATATTCCTATAACTTCAGTCTTCAAACTAGTCTAAATTAAAAAGCTTTAAGGGCAGACCGTCAACTAACGCACAACCTAACCTAACCTAACCCAAACTAGATTCACTCATCGAGATGCCAGCGTTACGTGGAATGGCTCTGCGAGGAGATTCACCCATCGCTCGACACGAGGCAATTGAAGAGACAAGCTGATATGGAACTAGCAGATAGACTACGGAATCGAGGCAGAAATGATATAATTCCTGGAGAACCAGTGCCGTCTGGAGCGGAAGCGGTGGCCAGGGAATTGGACGAACTGAACGCGAAACACCAAAGGCTGCTGGACTTGTTATATGAGAGGCTGAGGAGGATAGCAGCCGCGAATCCTGGAGATATTGTTACTTTGGTAAGTACGGCTAAATAAGTTTCTTATGTCTAGGGATTTGGTGAATTTGTGATCAGCCAGGAATTATTTGAAGAGTAAAAAGTAACAACAAACATTTTCTACATCGAATTTAATTTAAAATACATAAGCGTAGCGGAGAAAGATTTTCGCTGAGATAAAACTTTTTCTGATTTTAAGGATAATTTAGCCGATAAATGAACTTGTTTACGGAATTACGTCATCCGCAAAAAGTGGATATTTATTCGTCAAATTCAATTTAAAATCGAGGCAAGTTAGGTCGTACTTAATTCATGGCAATGATGTCACGATTATGTCATTTCATCGCGTGGACCTCGAAGGAGGCCGACCACAGTCAGGCGCCGGCTTTGAATAATAAATTAGATAATTCTGAATGTTAGGCCTCCATGTTTACCCAACTTGTTTGCGGTTTGGATCGTTTGGAAGATATGTGTATTGAGTCAGAATTGTCGAGCTTTTAAAATAGAATATTTTGGTTTTTAGAATTTTCGCCAATATCTAACATTTACATATTCCTTTAAAAGTAGATTGATAGAAAGTTCGATGGACTTTAAATAATAGAAATCGAACAACATACTTTTTCCTTAACTTTTTAAGACCTTATTTATAGATTTTTTCTCTTAAACCAATTGTAGTTGGCCAATGGAAAAAACTGGTCTTTTTGAATTCTAGTCACCACCGTTGCGAAATTGAACCAATCGTAGTGATTTACTGGTTTAACAGTTTATAATTTCCATTTACCATTCAGAATCAAGTCTTAAACAAATACGCAATATTCCGACCTGTATAAGGCAACACCCACGCTGTGCAGTCAACGTGGGTCGATAATAAATGTTTCATTGCTCGTAATTGAGTTTATACCGAACGCAAAGGTTAGGTGCTTTATGCTTACTAAATATGGCACCTGATTAGTCAAGGCATACTATTATGCAAGGCTATAAACTTATTTTACCTAATACGCTCGATAGTTAAAACATTTCTAAGAAAATCGTTTTTTAGAAACACGATTGGCTTTATCTATAAAGTTTTGATGGTCAGTAAGAGACTACAGATTTTACTTAAATGGGCATAATATTTATGTGCTAGGTTTACTCTTTAATTAAAATTTAAACCGTCTATGTTTTGGAATCTAATATTTGCTAACTTCTGCAAACTTTTGTCTTCTATATTTGCAATTGGAACAGTAGTCACAATAACGAATAGACATTTATGTAGACAGCGGTGTATTATTAGCTGGTAGTTATGTAACTGTTTGGGGCATTAAAGTTGTTATTACACTTGTTCTTCTAACTACACTACACTAAACACAACATAATAAAGTAATGATTCTTTAAATTGGTCTTCTAATTTCCTGTTAGTGGATATTATCTTAACCGCTTGTTAGAGTTCTAGCGCCATCTTACTTCCAGTAAAGTGTTATCAACGTTCAATACTTACCCCTACTTCAGAATCATTAAAATAAAACATTATACATAATTAGTCATTATCTCAAACGATTTATAACAGCGGCATACCTGTAAGTGCATTCAATTGAGTGGCAGCTACATCTGGGTATTATCTGAAGTGTGCTCGATCAACTTCACTTAATCAAGTGATATTAATATCTGAACTAAAATAACATCGCTCGATATGGCTAAGCTTGCTTTGGCTATGTTTCGAATACTCTATCCGATGTTGCCTAAGTTCTTATCTGATTTCCAGTTTTTACGGAATCAATACTGTCTAACCTTGACCATTTAAGGGCGAATGGGTTAAACATTGGATTTCATACAAATTCTTCGATAATAACAATTTTTTCGTAAAATATCGATACTGGCCTTAATATTGCATGGTAAAATAGTTACTTAGCCTTGGTTTAAACTGCATTGGTTACGAAATAGGTAATAAAACGTGTATTCTATAGAAGGAGCAAAAAACTGATTAGTAATGACGCATCTAATACTCGTTAACTTATGAATGCTTATGACTAGATGGGATGACGCTATCATTTAACTTTAATGAAAATTCTAACTATTGACATTAGATCATCATCTCCAAAATTACAGATTATAAAAATCGTATTAAAATTGCAATGAAAGTTGTCTGATAAATTCAGAAATTTGAAGGCTGTCTTGCTTGGGTTCACCTTCTTCTAGTCGGGTTATCTCAGTTGATTGAGAACTAATTTTATCTTAGTGTTTGTTATGGCTTACTTCCGGTTAAAATTCTTCGGTTCGCTTTGAAGTAAGCCTAGACTTTACATCATGGTATCACATATTTAGATTGTCACCTCAGTTTAAACAAGTTAGTTTCGGAATATTGAACGTCAAACATTTTTATTAATATCACTAAAATCAAAGTACCTCTAAAGAATGTTTTGAACTCGCCAAAGCGAACTACATAGATCTTTATCAAATGTCAGTTTAATAACTTGTGATCTGAAGTATGAATAGGTATTCGACCATATACCATATCCGTTAAAAACCGTTACATTAATAACTCAAAATGACGTAACGGCGATAAAATCAAGTCGTACTTAAAAACGATTCGCACCAGTGAAAAGGCATAACACCAAAACGTCATTTATTAAAACGGTATTATTTTATAAGGAAATTAATACTTCTGTAGATATACATTTAAATATAGCAGATGACGTTATGTCAAAGTAATTACCGCCACGTTCGTCCCGCATAGCTGATGGATTTTATTATATTGTGGTTGCAATTAAATCGTACAATCGTATTTTTTTTTCAACGAGTATGTTAACTGCTTCCGTTTATTCTTGTTTTGTGTTGTTTGCAGAAAATTGTGCTCCAATTTTGTAACTTTTTGCAACTGATTCTCGAAAGTTATATACATTTTGGGTTTCTCTGACTTAGGTTATTTTATTAGTCGTTTTAAATATTTTGATCGCCTTGAGTATGTCAGAGTGATGAATACTTATTGACGATCCATTCTTATATCAAAATTGATGCTTAATTACAATAATACTAAAGTCGATATCTAAAAGCAGTTTAATCAAGTTAAAGTTTAGCAAAAGTGAGCCACAAAATCATTATCTATTTCGCACTTAAAGTAAGTGTATCAGAAATTTTCACAGCGCTTAACTCTCAGATAAGCTATAAAAAAGTTAGAGATTACGTCATTTATTGCAGTCAAATCATCAACAGATATCTCGGCGAATCGCGATGACGATTTTACGTCCGCTTTTTCAGTATCGCGCGAACGACGATCGCTGACCGACGCACGTACGAACTGCGTGCAGCGTTTTCGAAATTCGATCGAGTGAAAAATCGATGTGCAAGTTAATGAGTGCCAGTGTTTTGTGCATTTAATATTTTTGGAGAAGGTTCTGTGACCGAGGACTTTTTAATGTCTATAAATAATCTGGAGCTATATTAGTTTAAAAACATACCTTGACCTTGTTGCGGTTTAATAACAATGCAGAAAAATTCATAATATAATTTGTTGATAGCTTTCGATAATACTTAACGTATCTGATGTAATAAAGTGATCAAAATAAAAGCAGTCAAAAAAACGTTTGCGAAAATCGATGATGTTAACTTTAAGGAAGTACACGCGAATTGTTGACATTAAAATTTATTACTAAATTGAAGCAAGTTTTTACTTTATGGCGTTGAATGCCGTCTCCGAGACGGTTTTTTGTTAAATTACAATTTTACAAGATGAAATATTTATGATTCTTGATATTATACTGGCCTGTTCGCCATTGCATTCGCCATAAAGTTATTTTATTAAATTTTTAACTCGAGACAAATTCATCACGTCATATTAAAATTCTTTCAGTGATTTTCTTACGTCTCATGCAGAGAGAAACATAAAAAAAGAATGTTCATCAACAATATTGAGATATTTAAGATAAAGGGTATTTAAAATTACGAGTTTGCTGTTGATCTCACGATTATTTTATTTTTCAAATTATAATTCAAATTCACAAAGTTCATCTTAACTTTGCAAAATGCAACTTCGGTATTAAATAACAGTTTTATTTAATATTTTGCCACGATGTTATCGTTAATGTTATCGTAATTGTTGATATTTATGAAGTATTAATAATGATAAACATTATCATGTTACCGGTGCAGTAAAAAATCGATTATATTTAATCGATTTAATCTAACTATAGCAAATCCAAAATTCTTATAATAATTAATAATAAATTTAACGATAATAATTTTAACGAAGCTATGAAAATTTTACATAATACATAATTATATAGATTTAAAACAGCCAAAATTATACTTTGTTATTGATATGTTGAATGTTGATCTTGCTCGATGTCAAGGTCTTGAGAAAATAAACAAGTTCGAAACGAAACATTATTTGAGCGATGCCAAAAAGTAAATAGAACTCAAACATTTAGTCTTAAATAATGGACGGAGATGTCTTTAAAAAGCCTTTTCGCGTAAGGATAGTTTTAAGGTTAAATCATTTTCCTCAAACAGGAAATTTTCATTGGCTTCTTTTTATAAATCTTTTTGTAAATGAATCAAAAAATTCATGCATTGCGACTTTGTGAAACACAATTTACTTGCACTGTATAAAGTTTCAAGAAGCGGTCAAAAACGAAGGTCACACAGCTAATGTAGTTTTGTATGCATTAGGGAAATTAAAACTTATCTGTTATTCTACTAACGTCATACGAGGGCTTCTATGCAGTTCTAGTTGTTGGAACAGTTCAGGATAAGTCGAATAATGTATAGAAATTTGTAATGAGAAGTTAGCCTGATATTTTTTGTACAATGACCTTTAAAGTGCCACACTTGTCACATAAATCATGATTGTGACCTCATTCTCGACTATGACCAAAATAGTTACTAATAGTTTTTTCCTCTATGAAGTCACTGCTTTAAAAATGTTTTGCACTTATAATAGTGCCTTTTCCATTATAAAATCATTAGGCATTAATAACTTTGCTGTTTACCAAACGCTATTTATTTTATCGCACGTTTTAGATTACGGAGAGCCAAAATAACTAAAAAATTCTTGATATTTATTTCATGGTTGACCAACTTTTCTTCAAATAACTTGTAATAAAACGAAGTCTAAAGTTATTTTTGAGCTGCATTGCTGCATTGTGTTCGTATCAACCTGTTAGTGTCACCTCGATTAATTCAATTTTCCACCTCTAAAGTGTTAGAATGAACGCGTGTAGTCTATTTGTGATTGCATATTTTATCTTGTATCATAAGTTTGGTTTTCTATTCTTTTTGGTTTAGGACTTTTTTTGTATGCAATCTTATGTCCTTAGCTTTATTGCTTGATTTAGAAGATTTATTTACGTTATTGATTTCTTAGCAATTACAAATTGAATAATGTTATGTTTTATAATTTCATGTGATCTCATTGTTTCTGTTTTTATTATGAAATATTCAGCTACATAATTTACACCAAGATTCTGGTATTTAGAACGTTAAAAATGTAGTCTTTATGTTGCTTGATGTGTCGTAAGAATGCTGACTTGTGCTACTAGTAATGCTACTTATTTCACGCCGAATTCTGTTCATTTTTTATACTTTACAAATCTTTATCGTGGCTAAATTGTCATTTGCGTTCTATTCGAAATGTCATTTGGCAACTAATCGCTTTAGACTGAATCCGATTGCCAGAACGCCTATTTTTATGAACACGTGACATTTGTTGTTAGTAACTAATTTGTTTACTATTTTAGATCATATTGCCTACAAAATAAGAACTGGTACAAACCAAATATAATTGAATTAACTAAACAGTTGTGAAAATTCTGACTATAAGCCGAAGAATGTGACATAGTAATGCGAATATTATAAGTAGCTTTAGATGTATGTTGTTTTGTGATTCAATTATATTGTCATATGATACAATAGGTGTTAATGAATAAAGCTAAAGAATTTGTTTTTATATCAGGATCAGGATCTAGCAGTTCCAATTTTTTTTTATATATACGTGTTGCGACACACGGGAGTAGAGCAGTAAACTTTAATTTAGGTAAAACTGCGACCACGTATTAAAATATATAGTCACGAACGGCTTGTTGTCAAAACATACGTGAAATTCAAGGTTAGCCAATATTCTATAAACACAGTAGGCTCATTATTTTTACGAGTCAAGGTGACATGTGGGCTTTAAACAGAAACATAATTGGTACGTTGTTAAAATGTCCTTTTTGGTAGCAAAAATAGCACAACAAATTAAACCACCACTTAAATTAACTACTGTAAGGGTTTTTAAATTATCTCATTATAAAGGTATGATGATGTTGCTGTAACTGGTGGCAATTTAAATTTCATTAACGACCTTTAATTTCAATTATTAATTAAACGGCAATAAATTTTCATAGCGATATGAATGCCAGCCCATAAACAATAATATGAGGAAGTGATGTCATGTGACATTGAAATTTTAGAGTGTCTAACGAACGTTTTTAGAAAACAGATTGTTATGTGTCCCAGTAATCTAATTCATTAGTGCGTTACTCTCAATAAGCCTGACTCCGATTTCTTTTAACTGCGATCATGCATAACTTGAAATATTCACACCTTTTATTTAAAAAAATGAGGTTTGAAGTAACTGTTTGTTTACAATGTTTTCATGGCTAAACTACTGTGCCAATTTTGATGCATTATGATTCAAATATAGAGATGCAGACGGTTACTTTTTAGTGATATGAAAACTTGAAAGAAGTGAAATAGGGTAAGAAAGCTTTTACGGTTTTCTACATAGACGATATCGCGTGGACCATGTAGTTAAAAATTGCAATTCCAATTTTATCGTCAATTAAACATATTCCAATTTATGTTACCGGCATCAAATTCCATGCTTTAATAATAATAGTGATTTCTGCTTTTTCGTGAAGATCGTTGCACGTCTTAATTCGGTCATCGACCCCATCGGAGACGCATTGGCTCGTTTTTGCTACGACTTCCCGCTAAATATACGCTTTTGTTTATGCAATAGGAGTTTTTTCATAGATATTCTTGTCTATGACAAATAAATACTTCGTAAAGTTCAGTCTAATAAATTATTAGATAGTTAATTGAAGTTAGTAAAAAATAAAATGCTTTTAGAACAAACAAGAAAAATCAATTCAGATTCCAGTATATTATTATAAAACGAACTCCAATATTATGAATGAACGAACCAACACAATTTTAACGTAATTATGTAACAGTCACACATGTCACTGACGGCTGCGAAATACAAATGTATTTAATAATACTTTTCTGTGTACTTACACAAAAGTATTACAACGTAAAAATTAAAGATTTTAGGTCGTCGTCCGATGATATCGATCATGTTTATGCGTCGATAAGCAAGTATTTGTTTTGTAAAACTGAACTAGTTCTGCTTGGCGAAAAATTAAAGTTATTTAAAATCCATATTTATAATTATATATTTAAATGGTTTTTAATGTGTTTAGCATTGGTAAAGTTAGGGGTACCGCTAGGTACAATTATAGGCCTTATTCCTTTTAATTAATGAAAACGGTTTTGTTGTAATTTTGATTCATATGGTAATTTATTCTTATCGTGCAAATGGGTGTAGTGTTAAATTATGCGTATTTAAAATTATATTTACGGTTATATAATTCATAGTTAATTCTTATATTTTATTGTTATGAATGTTTTATGATTATACTTTAGTTAACTTTAGTATTT
>DVWM01000343.1:0-11146 GCA_018235105.1 Junonia coenia | reverse complement strand
CATGCATGTGGTAAGGAGAGATTGATTGGCTGTTCGGCTACAAAGACGAGAACATAAGCGGCAAGCTAATCCTTCTGAGGCCTAAGAGGCCCTTGGCGCTCCAAGACTAACAGAAATATCGGATTTTAGCGTATAATAAGGTTTTCTCTGAGTCTCATATTAGAAATTATGATTTGTTTTTAATCCAAACTCTTATTAGAAGCTATACTTTTAATGATCACTTACTAAATAATCATGGAGGTTATCTGTCAGCAATCCGGGGAACTTTTGCTTCCACGCCTGTGCCATCTGCTGCATGGAAATGTAACCATCGCTGGTGAGGTCCCCAGCGAAAGTGGCGTTGTGACGCGGATTCCAGTCCCAGTGGCTCAGCCAGTTCACATCTGCCGTGCACATGCGTATCTGATGAAGGAAATTTTCCATTGGTATATAAACAACTAACTATAAAGTTAAGTCGTAGCTGCCTGAGACTTCGACCGTGCCTGTGGACCTGTGGTGATCCTATGTAGCTTATATCTTAATTTAAGGTGTACGCCATTTCAAAATTCAGCCAAATCGATGCAGTCGTGTTGCCTTGACCATCCAAATCAACAAATTTTCGCCACTATAATATTATTATTAAAATGAAATGTAAGATCATAAGATGAAACTATCTTATTTAAAAAGCTTCGTTACTACAATGGCATCATATTTTTTATCTTTGAATATTTAAACTTTCTGAAGAGAATTAAGTGTTATTCTAAAAAAGAAGAATCGGTCTCTTCTCTGTAAAGTGACATTAATTGGTATTTATTTCACAAGTAGATATGAATGTCATAAAACGCGATGCAAATATTTTTAATGAGCATTATGGCCCTGCTTTAGTCACGTATCATACTCATTGTTATACTTTTTGATAACTTATGTCTTTTCAACATTGTCACGCGTGGTGCGAAGTCAGTAATTACATCGTAACTCGCATAGTTTCATGTAGTAGGTAAATATCTTATTATGGTATTTAAGGAAGCAAATTGATGTAGTGGTGTCAAGAATTACTGTGGTACACTACTGAGGCTACGGAATTTAAAGGCAATAGAGAACAAGTGCTGAAACCTAAAATGTTAAAAAAACACATGCCTATTCACACAATATAGCAGCGTGGGGTATCGCGCTAACGTCTTCTCCGGAAAATTTTGCCTTAGCAGGAGAGGATTCTGCATATTATATTCAGTGGCGGTTTATCCTTAAGGCAAAGTAGGCAAGTGTCTAGGGGTGCAAGTGTAAAAAGGGTGCGAGCGTATGGAATTTCTATAATAGGTAAAGAGGATGTCGACCTAATGAGGGCGATATTTGTCTCAGTGTCTTGGGTCAACAAGCAATTCCGCCATTATTAATCCGCCAATGGGCATATTTATATATCCAGGTACAGATTGTTTTAGTAAAGTGTATTAATGTTGTAGGCACGTGGCTTACGTAATACATGATCTATGGGACGACGTAATAAGCAAACCGGTATTGAGAGTAATCTCGTAGTAGTAATGGCACCTGTTATGAACTGGTTTTTATTGTTTATAAGTTATCGTAGGAATTGGAAAAATTATCGTTTTATATCACGTTGGAAATAATACTTACATCTTTATGTAGGTTAATGTATTGGTACTGTTATGTAGGTCTCTCAAATGCTTCTGCAAACTCCGTTGATACCCATATAAGCGAAGTTTGCAGATTTTTTATACATATCTATTAAGTAGTTCAAAAACAAAGTCACGAGAAATTAACACGTTTCATTTTCGAACAATCGATCTTAACTTGTTTTTTTAATAATAACGGTTTTTTAGGTTTAAAATGATGATTTTTATACGCTTTCTATAATTGTTTTGTTTTCTTTCTTGGTCATTCAACGAATTGATTTTCAATCTTATTATCTTTGATACTTACGCTGTTATATTTCAAGTTCCTATAATTTCCGATAATATTGTTCTTGAAGTCAGTTAGTTTCTGCAAATTGTCTATTTCGTCCAACTCCGGGTTGTGGGAGCCGTGACGGTGTAGCAACCAAATCGCGATGGGTTGACAACCTGTAAATAAACGATGAGTTAGATTTTTATAAGCAATACTATATAGCAAAACATAGTAGTGGTAATTTAATGCTAAGTGATCATCCAATGTCAGCTTAATAAAGAGTAAAACCCTCATTCCTTAGGCTAATGATTAAGAGAAGGAATTAAAGGAGATCTGGCTACTCTTGCCTATTCTTCGAGAAATATTGTCTATTTCTTTGTGTCGTTAATTGTCTTATTTAATGATTCTAATGATTTTCATAATTTTATTTGTTACCTCTACCGAGCCTCTGACTATCGCTATTAATACAGTTTTCCGGCCAATCCTATGTATATCCCCAACGATCGTAAAAACGTCATTAATAAATGATCAAATTGTACCATAGATCTTAATTTACAAAAATAATCAATTTATAGCTGTCACTTATCATTATTCCAACATAATTCTCGGACTTATTACTAAAGTCTGCTAATTATTATATTATGGACAAGTTTTTTGCGTTACTAATTTTAGACGGTTTTTAGCAGTTACTTAATTTCAGACGAAGCAATTGCCGTCTGCCCTCTGCAACTAATATTCTCACAAATACAAATATCTGCCCTGAGGGAATGAGGGAGGGAAACTCGCAACCGCCGGCGTTAAAGGGACAATCAGTACCGCAACACCAAAACGGTCTTCTGTCAATTAAATTTATTACCTGTCAATGTTAGCTAATGGCTAGTTATTGCGCAACTGTGGCTGGCAGCGGTAGCTAAACGTCACGGGCCCAGGCCCTGAGTGGGCGCCAAATGGTATAGAAAAAAATACGAGCCAGGCGGTCTGATCCATCCCTGTCGGATGGATTTTCCACAGGAATATTCACATAAATATATGAACATCTGCCCTGAAGGAATGAGGGAGGGAAACCTGCAACCGCCTGCGTTATTAACACATTCAGTACCGCAACAAAAAGGTCTTCTGTCAATTAAATGTAAAACAACGTAACACAGCCTGTATATATCCCACTGCTGGGCATAGGCCTCTTCTCCAATTAGGGAGAAGGTATGGAGCTTAATCCACCACGCTGCTCCACTGCGGGTAGGTTAAATGTATTAGGTGTCAATGTTATCGTGATAAACATTCTTAAATCAGATGTAGATCAATCTAAGTGCTGACCCCATTAATTAAATAAACGACCGCCCTATTAATTAACAGCTATCATGACCTTTATTATAGTCATCACATTATAGTTATGTGGTATAGTTACAGGGCCACCTATTGTCTTGCAGGAATAAGGAAGCATAAAGGTTTTTTCCATTAGTTTAATTAAACAAGAAGTGTTGTAGGTTACATTCTGAAAATTTACATTGTATCTCTTAGGTTTATAGAGTTTGGTGATAGCTTTAATTCAGGAAAAAAAATAGGCTATACTTTAAAAATCGCTTAAAGAAATGCCTACGCCTGGAGCCACTGGCAAAAGCTTGTTTGTATCTAGGTAGTTTTTTTTTATCAATTTTCACAATTATCTCTTCAATATCTTATTACTTTCGTAGAATCTTAAAAAAACGAAAAGTAATATATATGTAAAGAAATAGAGTTCCTATGCTTAAAAAATTGTATTACATTAAATTTAAGGTGATAATCGCAATAGAAACATCATCAAGATGGTCAGATCAATTTACACATATCGATTTCTCTATAAGTCTGTGGAATAAAATATTAATTCCTAAGCCTCTCGTAGGAAAGGGTGACTATTCATGTGTGCTTAACTGAACTAGGTCGTGCTCAATGTTCCACAATTATCAGCTGAAAAGCTATTGTTAAAGCCGTTGAAAAGGAAACTAAGGCGAGTAGAATGCATATTGTAACGGTTTTTTTTTCTATAAGACATGAATTTAATAACCTAAAGCCTAAGCTATTTGATATAACATATAGCCACTCGGGCTGTTAACTTTTTTTTTTGTTGACGCAGGGTAAATCTTCATAGATACCCGACTTCTGGAGGGGGGCGGGGGAGGCCGGGTTATGTGAGATTGTACTCACTAAAACCCCCTGCGATGGCCGCCATAGTACGGAAAACGGAGAGTTTAATGGTTTAGTTTTTAAATCAAAATAACTGAAAAAGCACAGTATTTAAGTATAAACTAAATAAGATTCTTCTTTTCTAAGTGTATTTAAAATTAAACCACTCCTTCCCTTATCGTTAGCACATGGTTGCTAGGTTTTTATTTTTCGTAAAAGTTAATTGTTATCTTCATCAGGTCATTAGCATTAGATAAGTCTTCTTCACAAATATTACAGTACTATTCTGAGGACCTCAGTCTAAATAAAACCTGCAGGTATCGTTTTAGCTTAATTCGTTTTGACGATGTCGATTAAAAATAACTTAAGAAAATTGATTAGGTAAGCTTAATTAATTTGTATTGCTACGATTTCTTCATAGCTCCATTTATGAGACTTAATATTGACGTTGAGTTTCCTGTTATTGATTAAAATATTAAATTTAAAATTTATTTTTATTTTCTTTACAACTCTTTCGTCGTAACGAATGCACAATAAAAGCCCGTAGGTATATATGTAAATGTACCTACATTTTTGTGTTTTTGTTGTGTTAAGACTTTAAAGAAATATAAAACAAAAACTAAATGAACGACGATATGGTATAAATGGAAATCTATTATTTAAAGTTCTATGACCTAACACGAACAGAATGTTTAAATAACGGTACGTCAATTGAACATACAAACAGACATGCAAACTGTACACATGTGAATCATGATCTATTGATGTGCTAATTTATTGAACCATATTTTCCATAGTGTCGTATGAAAAACTTTTGAAAAAGATACCCAGAATGTTCGTATTTTAAGAAATTATGATGCTAATAATGTCTTATGTTTCAAATGCATTTTTGTGGGTCCAAAATGTTCCACCGTATAATAGAATTCTAGATATATATTGGAAGAATACAATTTTTACAGGTTTAGAAAGAGTAGGTAGTGTAATAGTGTATAATATATGTGCTATATTAGGATAAAGTGTACAATAAATCATTTAGCAACCGGCCGCTGCCACTGAGTTTAATTGAGATACGTGTACGAACGTCACGAGAACAACTCGATTAATTGATTGTTTTATTACACTTTTCTATTTTTAGCCGACTTCAAAAAAGAAGAAGGTTTTCAAATCGTCGGGTAAGTACACATAATAAAGTAAAAAATGAAAATGTATATCGTAGGTTAGGTGAATTCTAGGTGAAGGCAAGAGTGTTTTAAATGTAGTGTCCGACCGAAGCTTCGGCTTCGGCTTCGGCTTCGGCTTCGGCTTCGGCTTCGGCCACCTTCGGCCAAAAAATCCACCTTCGGCGAAACCTTCGGCTTCGGCCCAAAACCCGGTCGAAGCCGAAGCCGAAGCCGAAGGTCCGAGCATCCGTCGAGATTGAACGAACTGTTACGAAGACTGAGTGAGAGAGCAGATCGGAGTGGTCGTCGTGTTTGCAGAGGCCGTTGCTTCACCATTGCTTCTGAGGAATGCTGACATTTATGAATATTGGTCTTCTAGTCCGTATACTTATCTACGGCCAATTGCAATTAAATACTTATCTGCTCCTCCCAGCAGTGTTCCTAGTGAGCAATTATTCAGTGCTGCAGGACAAATATATGCGGACAGACGTTCTAACTTGATTGGTGAAAATGTAGATAAATTATTATTTTTAGCATACAACATACGGCTGTTTAACTTTGATTATTAATCGTCGTTAATTACTACAAATCGTCAATGAACGAACAATGTTGATAATTACTATGTGATTTTTATTGTAATCAATGTAGCTTTAATTGAAAAGTTCTTGAGAGAGAACATCAAGTACAAATATGGGTATTAAAGTAGAAGTAGAATATTATAATATTCTTCTAACTTTTAGTTCTATTGTTATTGATATTAACTAAAATGTGCATTTAATTGATCATAATTTAAGTATTTATTAAGAAGTTAGTGTTTGTTTGTTGTATTTGAGATTTGTTTAGTCTAGTCGAGTAAAACAAAGACTGATAGATTGGTCTAATTGTTTTAATGTAAGTAGTGCATACTTAATAAAAAGATGGTTATTTTTTAAAAATAAATCACAAACTTTTATTACCATGTCTAAATCAATTTCTGTGTGAGACAGTCAGTATTAACCTTCAATTTTGAAGTTTTAAAATAATTTTAATATTAATTGTAGCTTGTAGATAATATCGAACAAAATTAATTACTAAGAGTCTCTTAGTAAGAGATTATAAACCTTCGGCTTCGGCTTCGGCTTCGGCCGAAGGTTGTGGCGATTGCCGATTAATCGGCTTCGGCTTCGGCTTCGGCCAAAAATAGACCTTCGGTCGGACACTAAAAGCCAGTGACTTTTATAATATCGTTTTACTCCAGCAAGTATGAGCAAACGATATGCATGCATGCGTATACTCTACGTCTACGTTGAGAATTTGCATGTACGCGTGCGTGTATAATATACAAATTGCACATGCATACATTCATAAAAATTTGTAAATATAAAAAAAAAATCATTTGATACCATTAATTCTTATTTTTCCGCCTATTCATTGCATATTTTCAACTTCAATAGCTCTAAGCCAAGACGGCTTATATTGATACATAAAAAAATCTTAAACCCAGTGACATAAACGAGATTACCTGGATACAGACATCTGCTTCATACTTGGCTGGTTTTTATTACTTATCGTAATACTTTTCAGTTTTTATTATAATCATGCCCAATTGAACGCGTGTAAATTACGTTTTTAGGATAAACGATTAAAGGATAAAGGATTTTTAGGATAACGAATAAAAATGAAAAGAAAACACTATTAAAAAAAGCCTTGATAAATTAATTTAAAGGGATTTTTATTATTTAGTATTAGTCACACCTAGACGAGTTATGCAGTCTTTTTGCAATAAGTAATCAAGAAACCAAATATACTTCGTGTTTTAGTAATAAGTAGTATTATATTACTTCCTAACTTTATTAAATTATACCTCGTCTATGATTTCATAACATTATTATGTACTAATAGAAAAACTCATTTTTAATAATAAAAATACCTATTAAACCTTTAATTTAGTGTTTTATAATTATTTTTGTTTTGTTACAGAGAGCAGTATGAAGGAATCAAGCCTCCAGTGCTTCGATCAGAACTCGATTTCGACCCCGGATCCAAGTATCACATTCCTGCCAACATACCCTATATAAGGTAGGCCTAGATTATTATATCATTCGGACTTACTAGACTAGGTATTCTGACAAATTAGTCTGGTCACTAAATGAAACATTATACCTATAATACTTCTATCATAAAATGATGTGCAAATAAATTAAGCAAACGTTACGAAACGAAATAGTTTTCCAAAATAAAATCCATATTGACCAAAGTATTTGCGCTAAAAAATTTTTAGAACATGAATTTTTTTCGTCATTGTTACAAACTTTGCTAGGAACGCGTAACGTTTTGTATAATATGTGGAGCACATTCACTTGAAACGCTGCTCCTCTTTTGTTTCCGAGTCACACGCCAAGATATTTCGTAACAATTGTTATGATCCGTTGGGTACTTTTAATCCGAATATACATAACACTTATCATAAGATTTTCTATTTTAATTTGCCTCCAAATCAATCTTAGAACCATTATTGATTTCATAGCAACACTTGTTCTAATTAGGCAATCGTTCGAACGAATAATGATTTTGTTTCTGACAAATAACTGTTATCGATTAAAATTCTTGTGCAGTATTTCCATCGGCGAAGTGGATTAGATTCAACGTTTAACTAACGTATTACGTAAAAATTATGTAACAGAGCCAGAGTCAGCGAACATGCTGATTTAATAGAACTCTGCAATGAATAAATAACTATAATAATTGCAACCTAATCGTTATAAAATAAAATTAACGATTTAAACTGTTAACTTAAATGAGATGTGTAAATCTCGTTTTTAATAGTTGTGAAACTTACGATTTTTGCAGAATCACGTATTATCATATTACGCAATCGAATGTTGTATATTTTTACTATATTTCCGATATCGTAACTATACAGCTAATAAAATGCATCTTAAACGTTAATGAGATGATAAATGAAATGTAAATAATCGTTTTATAAAATGTATATTGATAATACTTTCGGTATTATATTTACATACAGTCCGGTATTTATAATAAAAATACTTATTCGATGTCTAAACACAAATCAACATTTAAAGCTAACAAAAACAAAAGAGATCAGTTCTACTAATGATGGTGACCATACTCGTGACCACCCTCGAAGCCACCGTAGTGGCCACCTTCGAAGCTACCACCGGAGTGGCCTTCGAAGCCGCCCTCGTGGCTACCGATGGATCCGTGGATCTCGTGCTCGTGCTTCTCCTCATGGACGATAGGAACGTTGACCTTGACGGTGTAGGGCACGTGCTTCTCAACTGGGTAGGCAACGTGCTTCTCGATGTGGACTGGCACAGGGTTGTCGACTAAGACCTTGACGGGGATTGGCACTTTCTTCTCCACGGGGTAGGGGATGACTTTCTCCACTGGGTAAGGCGCTGGTACTGGCACCTTGACTGGGTAGGGCACAGGTTTGTCTACATGTACTGGCACTGGGTTATCAACATGAACCTTCACGGGGTAGGGTACTGGTTTCTCGACTGGGTAAGGCACTGGCTTCTCAACGTGCACGGGGTATGGCTTTTCAACATGGACTGGCACTGGGTTGTCGACTGGCACTTTGACGGGGTAGTGGACGATCTTCTCGACTGGGTAAGGTACGTGTACTTTCACTGGAACCTTGACGGGGAATGGCACCTCCTTCTCGACTGGGTACGGGTGTGGTACGTGCACTTTCACGGGCACGGGGATGTGCTTCTCCACGGGGTAGGGGACATGTTCGTAGACCTTAACAGGAACTGGCCTGTCGACATGTACTTTGACGGGTACAGGTACGTGCTTGGTTACTGGGTATGGCTTGGGAATGTACTCGGGCACTTTGATGTACTCCTTGACGGGGAAGTGCACGGTCTTCACGACGGGGTAGGGTTGAGGTACTGGCACCTTGACGGGGTAGGGCACGTGTTTCTCCACTGGGTAGGGAATGTGCTTTTCAACCGGGTAGGGTACTGGTACTTTCTTCACGACTGTGATGGTTTTCTCGTGCTCTTCGTGTCCGTAGCCACTTGAGCCTCCAATATCTCCACCGAATCCTCCATGTTCTCCGCCGAATCCTCCATGTCCACCGAAACTTCCATGGTCTCCAAGTTCGCTGCTGCCTCCGAAGCCGTGGTCACCGTAATAATCCGAGAGACCTCTCTTGTCCTGTTTTTTGTTGTCTTCAACCTGTTTTGGTTCAGCCTTTGAATCTTTCTCAGCCTTTTCCTCTGCCGTGGCCAGGCTTATAGCCACGGCCAGGATTAAGGAAGAACTCTGAAAACAAAAGAGTATTTGTACAAAAGCGGAAGATAAATTAAATCGGAAAGAAAATGAGCATCTAATTTCTAGTAACAATAATTAAAACCACGAATATATGTTATAAGAAAGTCGAAATTAAATACTCAATATGAATAATGGATAGCATCAAAAATCTTTTTTTTTAAATAATTAAAACCGAATGCATAACATTTAATGAATATGTTTGTATAATATATTTTTTGATTAACTTTTACTAACCAAGAGCCTCATGTTCGCTTTGTATGTTGTTCAGCGAAGGCTGCGCAGGAGTGTGCCGTGTGAGACGTAGTCCGACGTTTTATACTGAGAGTAAGTTCTTTCGTTGATCAATGAGGCAAACACTTTCGCTCATACAGCCGACGTCCATGTGTGCGTATATAATGTTATATTTTTTTTTACCGAAGATATATTGTAAGAAAATTTGGTTTGTTAATAAGGTTTCTCAATTTTCTAACGTCGCAGATGTTAATTAATTATTGGGCGAAGGTTTTATAAATGGATATGATAATAGATATTTTCCTAATTGTCCTTCGAATGTGAATGAAATTTCGTTATATGAATTTTATTAAAATTTTTCAAGTTAATTATAAATATTTTTGATTGCGGAAATAAGATATTTAAAACAGCGAGGCTAGTGACGGTCATGTTACTGTCTAGTGTTTCTAGATTACTCAATATCTGGAAATATAAGGACACACTAATTAGAGCAAATAAAAAGTAAAATGAAGATATCATTTGTCAAATTTTATAAACCTGATTTTGATGAATTTAACAATGACATTGCGTCCATATTTTAGTAATAATTTTATTGTAATATTTTAAGTGTACTTAATACCAAAGTCCATATTCAAAATTTTGTTTCCCCTTTTGTCCAGACTAATCTTCGAAATAATTAGGTATGACAACTTTGATATAATATTCTGTAGCAGTTAATGGTTTATGTAAGGACTTGAGGAGATATTAGAGATTTAAAATTTGAGGTTAAAATGAAATTAGATATTATTGTACAACTATACTAAAATAAACTAAAACAAAAGCCTAAACTCAAAATCAAGTAAACCAAATGCTTATCAAAGCTAATTTATATAAATTCAATACGTCTCCTTTAAAGCAATTTCCTATCCAATGATATAAACATCATTCGAAAAAAAACTGACAACAACAAATTAACTGCATAACTTAACTATACAACCGCTTCTAATTACGTTAAAAAAATAGCACGTAAATAGGTCCATCCATCATAATATAGTAATAATTTCTACCGAACATTCGATACGTAATCAAAGTGGTCGGGTTAATGAGGCAGGCTAGATCTTCCTACGATACAGTGTAATAGTAAAGTGCATGAACGTAAGGAAATATGTACCTAACTTTGATTTAATAATACTGACTACATATGTTAAGTGTAGTAATTTGTAACCCCCGTAAAAAAGGGGCACAAACACACTAGACATTAGCGACAAGCTATAAGTTTTTCGCTAATGTCTAGTGTGTTTGTCGCTGATTTTTGGCATAAAATGATTTTTGTTGTATATATTTTTTTAAATTTAAGAGTAGATGAAGGAAAACATCGTTAGGAAACCTGCATGTGCCGGAAGAAATTCTGACACATGTATATCCACCAATCCGCAGTGGAGCAGCGTGGT
>DVWM01000342.1:0-11158 GCA_018235105.1 Junonia coenia | reverse complement strand
AAAAATGATCGTAACACTGTTTACAATAATAATATGCAATTTATTTTTGTTGGCCGGCACTTTTACATTTGGTCCAAAAATGTATGAAACGTGAATGATCTCCTTTAAGTGGTTATTTTTTTAACCTATAGGTTTATTAAACGTAGTTAACATAAACTGAATACATTTTAACGATCTTGATTACCATAATGAGGCGGTTATAATGAGATTTTGATTAGAATTAGCATATTAATGCACGCTTAATAATGTATTCATGTTACGAATGATTAGAGAAACCGAATTTCTCACCTAATGAGCGATAGGGTTTAAGTTTTTGAAAGCAAGGTTTTATATAGAAGTTGATATTATAACAGATAAAGTCCAGCTGAAAAGTCACCTGTGATCCTACCCATTGATACCATAAGTGTCAAAGAAAATATTCAATGTGTTTGTAATAAACATTTTAATGCCTGCTACCGGTTGAAAAAAAAAATTATGATTGGTACAGCTGACGAACAAATTCGACAACGCGGCGTTTTGTATTAGATATGTCAAATGGGCTTTTGATATTTAATAATGACACATCTAAGATTAATATGTGATTAAGATGTAATACGCGCTTGTGATTTGAATATATTGAGATATTGGTTGATAATTTTTTATTTCATGTAATGTAATCACTCCTGTATGTTTCGCATACATACGTTAATACTTATTATAATAGTAATTGAACTGGTATTTAAAGATCACCATCTGGAAAATCCTGTCGAATCTAAAAAGACACTTGAAAACGCTATATATTATGTTCTAGGTAAGTATGGTGTATAAATAAGTAAGATGTATGTAATAGGTAAGTATAACGGGTCCTGTCCATGTCTTGAAAGCGGTCTGTCGCGGGTTTTTGCAAGCTCTTATTGAACATGTCAATAGACAGATTGACATAGAACAGGCGTTACATTGGCGGCCACGAAATGAACATTAGCTCTGTTTTCTAGTAAGCTGTAATGACTGTGCCGTTTTTTGCACGATCTATCGTTTTTGGTCAGTGACTTATGATGAAAAAGGTTTCTTGATAATGACGTGATCGTTTTATTTATCATAATTACGAGGATGGATAAAAAATGAAGGCCGATAAAAAAGGACAAGTGCAAGTATTCACATCCTGTTAGTTTTTTTTTAAGTTAGTGTCGTAATTAATTGTTTTAAAATGATTTTATATTTATTGAGTACAGGGATGTATATTATGCGGGCTATATAATGTAAATATCATCTTTAAACGGGACTAGAAGATCCTGAGAAAAGACAGAACACATCTGCTTTTCTAGTTGTTCCTAGACCTGTTTCTAATCGAATCGTTGTTATGTCGGAAAAACGGTACAAGTGAGCGAAAATATCATTTTAATTTGAAGTATTTATTGACTTTGAGACGTGAGGTAAGCTAAGCTAAACCGTTGCATACGTCAATTCGATATTGTTGTATGTTTGAACAGTCTGTCACACTTGATTTTCCGAGGTAGATTCTGATCGTGATCCGTTTTGTTGTAGTGTGATCGTGATACACGATTATATTCCAATTATCATGACATTCCGAGCTAGAAAACAAATGTCAAACGGCCATAACGAAGATTTATGGCGCCTCGCTTTATAAGATCTTGTAAATACCTTACGTGGGTATTCATTTGCGAGATCTTGAACGGTTTTCTCGTTTAATCTAGCGTAATAAATCCATATAGACTTCATGATAAACATAAATTTATAATCTTAGGTTTTTGTCACTTTTGTAGGTATATATTTTAGTTTTGTCTGCGATCTTGGGTTTTGAGTAACGGATTTATAATTTCCATAGAATACTTTTATTTATTTGTTCTTTCAACTCACTCGTCTCTATTATATTTACAATTTGTTAAAATAAAACAACGTACATGATAAGACCATTTAATTTTGTTGCAAAAATTATTCTTACTAACTAGCTTGTGTATGTCCATTTATAACAATTGATACATACGAGTAAGTAAGCAAAGCATATCACCACACTGAAATGATATACTTTATAGTGTTGACTGAGGAATTTTCATTGGATGTAGATTATATAGATACGCAATGATTTATGCTTTATAGTAACAACCATTGGATTATTCCTCGCATTCGCATGTACTTACAATATTCTCATACGTTGTCAATAGCAACAGGAACACGATGAAAGGTTCACACACCCTTTCAATGAGAAAACCTTTACATAAAGATAGTAATGAGTAGGGCTGAAAGGAGCAACGTGTGAAGTTCATTGTACGCCAACAATTCGCAGGATTACTATTTTGATGCAAAGGAAAAGACTTTTTGCAGCGCAAAGCCATATTCCTGACACCTTTTATGTTTTTATGTCTTCATTGTCGATGTTCACAACAAGCGTGGTGGGTTTTTGAAAGGTTTTTCCTTTAGACAGGAATTTACTTAATACTGACTCGTGAAGAAGTGGTTTGCTGCCGTCGTGTAATGTATACTTCTTATAGATACACAATTGTATATAGGTAATTTCTTTAAAATTATCTATAATAATAACTTAGCTATCTGGAAAATAAAAAAGTAACATAACCGGTTAATTAAAGCTATTATTAACAGGAGTAAAGCCGCAAAAATACTTATAAAATATTACCTATGTTTAATAAGTATGACATATGTTTCATATAAATATAGAAGACAATATTCCATTCTTACGAACAAAAAACGTATATTTCGAAATAAGAAATTACGTATAGTATATTGTCGTGGAACCGTATCGTCAATCGACGCCGCGAGTTAGTGTCGCTCGGTTATATTAACCGAGTTTTGAAAACCGCCAAATCGTGACGTGAGGTTGCGCAGGCTAACCGTATAATAGCTCCGACACATGAAATAGCAATAAAATCTGCAACATTGTACTAATTTTGAAGATGTATTTATTATATACGACACAGCGTCGTGTAAAGTTACGACGCATCGGGACTACGATGAGCATCGCAAGAAGTCACGACGCGACATCTCATCGTCGTACGATGATAAGATACTTATTTAAAACTAGCTGACCCGGCAGACTTCGTAGTGCCTTAATTTAGAACGTTTGTATGGGAAATATAAAAGTGCTTTTCTTAGAGAAACCTCTATTTATTTGAATTTTTCTCACCTTTTAAACCTTCCCTGGAACTCCACGAACATTTCAAGACCAAGATGTTATAAATCCGTTCAGCCGTTCTCGAGTTTTAGCGAGACTAACGAACAGCGATTCATTTATATATATATAAGATTCATAAAAAAACATACGTGTCGTAAATTCTCATCGAGTGAAGGCATAGCGATTTTGACTGTAGTCCTATTTGTGTATGACTTTATAAATGCGACAACTCCTTTTTACAGATAACATCTACTAATTTGTACGTAATCCTTTTTAAAATCTAATTAGGTACTTTATATTCTGTTAATGAATAAAATTGTATTTATATCTCTGTATAATATATAAGTATGAATAATAAATATGCCTAAAATAAAGAACTGCTATAAATTGATGTAACAGACATGTAACGTATTAGTCACGCCAACTTATACAATGTTGTTGAATTCACTTTCAAGATCACGAATTACGTTTTTATATCATTACGGTTACCTGAAACATAAAAGAGCAATTAAAAGTATGTTTACATTAATAATACCTACTTTGTTTCTTTTTTGGTATAAACGGTGTAATTTTGTTACAAAAACCAACTAAGTTTTTTTTTCTGAAACCAAAAAGTGTGTTATGTTAGTATAAAATATTTTTAATAGCGTCAAATGCTGAGAAAAAAGCACTACCTTATAGACGCCCATGTCCATAACCGTTGCGTATATTTGAATATGAAATATTAATAGCTATGGGAATTGAAATTCATATTAAAGTTACGCATCGCGTATTTTTATATAAGATGATTGGATAAGATGAATAATTTATTGTGACAGGTCAATCTTACACAGAGCCGCGCTGTCTATGTTTACGGAGTAACCTTTTAGATGTACGTTATTTACATACAAATGGCGTCGTTTTAACCGAAAATGGCCTTTAAATGGTTATCGGTAGAGGTGAATTTGAAATGGATTGGCAATGGAGATGCGTCATCGATATGCGCGGGGTCCCGTTAGCCGCTCACCTGCGCCCGCGCTTCTCTAGTTATGCTAATAGCTGAACCCGGCTAACTCTGTAACGAAACAGAGATCTGCTTACCCTGGATATTCTAATTAACAATTTTATGGGCAATCATAAATACGAATTAGTTCAGTTTGTCTGCTTTACGGTTTCATCATATCACATTAATTTTAAGATTTTGTTTGGAGATTAAAGAAGGTCAATTTTCAAGGGATTATCTGCTAATATGACATACAAATATTTTAGAATCTTGAAATATCTGTTAATAAACAATGTTTCTAGGATTTTTTTTCTATAGGTACCTACACACCAAATGACGTTACAAGTTATTAAAGTAATATCAATCATTATCTTAACATCAAATTTCACGCTGTAATTTGGAAAGTATGATTAAATAACATTATCAATTACATGTAAATTGCTCCAGTTGTTACGTATAAGTTATTTTTTAAATATCTCATTTCGTATTTTGTTACACTGCACGCTGTCAAATCAATTTGTGTGTCACATGCGTGGGTTGTTGCTAATATCTGAAAGAATGGAACATTTCACCAGTGGGTGGTTCATCCATGATTTATGACACCACTGCGTAAAATATGACATTGTTTTTAATGTCTCTGAACCTGTTTCTTTAAACACTCTTATTTTTCGTTCTGACAGTTTTTGACTCTTTTGGTATTGTTAGTTATCTTGAATTGCAAAAGCTAAACCTTTCTATGTTAAGACTGAAATGTAGGTATTTTTTCTTCGCCCCGAAATTTTCTCATTGATATTGATTTGTTCGCCATTATTGTTAGATACTTTCCGCTTCCTACATTAAACGTCTATGTTCGTGCACACTTTACGATATTTTATAAACATATTTCCAAATATTAGGATTTCATGCAGGAATAAGCATGTATTGTATTCTATATCTACGTCCCAACACATGGTAATACTATGTGAACGGGACCGTGGGTGGACGCGAAACATTAAGGGTAATCGATTCGGTTCGAGTCGCATGTTCAAATACTCGACTCCAGGGTTAAGTGCTATTGAAATAAGATGTCTCGATGTTTTGTTACATTCGCGTTCACACTTACATGCTAATACGGGGAACTAGTTTTATAATACGCCAATTAAACTTTCGTTTTACGACCGTTTAATTTTACCATGTTGATTTAATGCATGTGTGAATTGAGCGTATTGTTATTTTGTTATTATAACTGTTCTCTTAATTGACGGTTGTAGATTTATTTGTCAAAGAATTTTTTATTTAGATATATTTTTATATTCATTAAGAATAAGAGTGGGTTTTATAGATTGTTTTGACTAAAACATTTTATACATCAAAATAAAATAATCTTTTAAAGTACCCACAGGCCATTAATTGAGACAATTATCTACTGTTTTTTTGTTCTTTATGTCTTATTCACTGTAACGTGATCCGCAATTCGCAGTTTTTTGAAAGGTTATTCAAAGTAGGTACCTCCCCATCTAACATGCTGTCAAAGTTAATTAACGTTTAGCTTTCATTGAGCCGCAAAAACTTGGGTTATTTAGCATAAAGTTATGTAACTAATGAATATTGTTTGATCAGTGATTTTTAAACTGCCACACCACGACTATTTTATTCATTAGTTCATTAATTATGACATTAAGTAGGCGCGGTATTTCTTTTTGAAATGCCAAAAGTTAAAGAAGATACTTTGAATATTTTATCTTTGTTGTTTTCCTCAACTTTCAACCAGTTACATAGTTGAGTCAAAGTGAAACAAATTAATGAAGTTTTCTTTTTTTTTTAAATATTCTATTTAATTTCCCCCTGAAACGTAAACGAGAGTAATCAAATTGATTTTATTGCAACTGTATATTTTATTTGCTGAGATTCATTGACAGACAATGCAAAAAACACTCTCACACATGAAGAGACAGTAAACATTTCCTAAAAACCAAGTTCCGCTGAATGTATTAACTAATTCGTTATCAGCAAATCAGCTTTTCATAAACAAAAACTGATTTAATCATCAATTAATTAGTCGAATTGACAATTTATACGCTAAGGTTCAGAAAGACCGCGCTCTCTAACGTTATTTATTGATGGATATCTGTCGAAATCGTTTTGATTAAGAGTTTTTGTGTAACAGTTTTAACTTTTTTTCGATTTAAAAATCATGGAGGCAAAAAGCCATTTTGAAGCCTTATAATATTCGAAAGCTGTTATGAAAAACGTTTAAGCAAACCTGAAATTGATTTAAAGGAGTTTAACCAGTTCTTTGTCGATCACATATTTACATGTTCAGATATTTTTTCTCAAAAATTGCCTCTAAAGTTACGCTGATAAAGTAAGTACCTACATTCATACATTGAAAAAAATTAGATAAAAATATCTATCAAATGGAAATACACAAAGTTTTGGTTGATTTAATTGACAATTTGTCAGACACGTGGATAACATTATAAGATGTAAAGTGTAAGATGTAAACCTATGCATAGTTCATTTTAATCCTTAAAAATATTAGCATTAGAAACTTTTATATTCTGAAATTAGTACCAAATATTATATGTAATGTATATGTAAAATATTACTTTCGCAAACAAATAAATTCGTACTAACAATAAGCTGCAGGTGTAAGTAGCTCTAAAATATTTCTTAAGATGACTGATGGCTATTAATGACTGTAAGAGTTCAAATTACATTGTTGATTAGACTGTATTTAAACAGCAGACTTGAATCAGACATACAAAGAAATCTTTCGTAAGAGTGAATAGTTCGCTACTGAGTGATGATGGGATATACATTAGCCTATTGTAGTTTGACATGCAGCTGGAACCGCGCTTTTTGCATTCATTAACGACCAATTGAATTGCCAAAGGGTGCGAAATACCATATACGTAGAGAAAATTATATAGTATGAGTCACTAATGGATACATGACGTCATTATATTTATAATAGCGCCAAGTTGAAATAAATATTTTATAATATAGATTTTATGGTTATTTAGTCTCTCCCTCCTTTTTGAATTCCACTTCTCTTAATCTCAAATCTTTTCTCAAATCTTTTTGCAAATTCGTGCAAATCGCATTTGCACGAATGGGCTGGCTCGACCGGAGTGATACCACGGCGTCACAGAAAACCGACGTAAAATGACGCTTGCGTCGTGTTTCACCGCGTGAACGAGGTTACCGGAGGCCTAATTCCCCATCCCTTCCCCATCCTTTCCCCATCCATTCCCCTAAAAGGCCGGCTACGCATTTTGTGGCACCTCTGGTGTTGCAAATGTCCATGGGCGGCAGCATTCTCTTTCCATCAGGTGATCTGTCAGCTCGTTTGCCCCCTCGTATTCCATAAAAAAATCTCGGTTAACACATTGAACATAGTTTAATATCAAAACATTTGTTCTTTTTGCCTAATGTAGATACGATGAAAAATACAAGCTTTTTCTTTTATTTTTCATAGTTTATAGTAAGCCTCATCAATTACCAAGCAAAGGACTTTTGGACAGAACTCAAAGTATGTACAAAAAAACATTCTGATAATTCATTTGAATCGATTTTCTGAACATCCAAGAAATGTGGCGAAGCAATAATTTCAAATGCTTCGCGAAATTGATTACACACAATATAATAGTTATCGATGGGTGTCGTAAGTTAACGTTACGTGCGGTTATAGATTTGTAACGTTGATTCGATATTGTAACACAAATGGCACCATTGGACTGTGATGTCATCATCGTATGCTCTGGGTCGTATAATGATCTTTTTGTTCTTAATATCAATTTTGATTTTATAGAGTACTTTTCAGGAAAAAAAAATCGGTATGGTATATAAAAATCCCGAATTGAAAGATGCATTTTTTTTTAACAACCCTTAATAGCTTCTCTTGGTAAATAAATTGTTAATCTTTCTTTGAAAGAAGTAAAAATAACTAAAGCCCTTTAAGAAATTACACTCAGTAATATGGAAGAAAAGCAACAATTTTGGGATAAAACGATTGAGGGGTTTTAACGATATCTGATTTTTAATGATCTTAAAGATACAAGAGCAAAAATGTTTACATTTACATACAATATTCCCATAGCCTTAGTCCCAACAAGGAAGTAAAACATTCACCTTTTGTTAATACTAATAGGATGTGTTAAATATGAAAAAGATTAATAAATGGTAAATAAATCACTTACACGTTCATTATCGAGAGTAGATATATAAGTACAATCACTATAGACTTGGTGCTAGGAAAAAGCTGTAAATTTTTTACTTTAGACTATTAAAATTTTTTACTTTAGCCTGCAGGTGCGGGCTGCTTTTTGCCATCTACGACTGTTAGGAATTTAATTTATTAATAATAACATGAAAATAATAGAGTATTAACAACTGTTAGTTTTTTGTTACATCTCGCGATATGATAGAGGTTGATTGTAATTCAACTAGCTGTGTTATTAATAACGGGAAATATTGCTATAATTGCCAATAGAATGTACTTAGATGCCAACGCTGCAGGCATTCCTCTGACTTGATTATGACAACTGTTAACGTGATCTTATTTAATGATTTAAAAACGTATTACTTTTTCCATCTAGAAAAAACAACTAAGAAAATTATTAATATTAATGATACAACATATTGTGCATACTCAATGTATTGTAACGCATAATATAAAAATGTTGCTTTATGTTGCACAGAAACTAAGGTAGGTTCTTTGTTTGGCCTAGAAACTCGTCATCGCAATAAATATTATGGTTACGTATTTAACGCGCTGTCAGACATTTTCTGAAATTTATAATTCTAAAATCACAAAAATACTCTGAATAAATGTAATCAAAGTACGACTGATAGATCCATAATGTGTAATCCGTTCACCACAAAGAAACCCATGACCTATAAATGCTAAACCTATATTGTTTAAGAGCTACCTTGTTACAAGCATTCAGATAAAAATAATTAAAGTCAAAGAGGATAAGGAATAGAAATTAACATTTTCTTTGCTTAAAGAATCGTTTTGACGGAAACTCTCGTCTACCACGTCTGTCTTCGTGACTAGTCCGCTAGATGTCGTGTAAAGCCCACCCAACCGGCTTAACAGTATAGGATTCCATCCCTTGATACTCTTGTGCCGTTACTATACGAGTGCCAATTAATGATGGTTAAATGTAACTAGATAAAGAATGAATGAAAACCAGTTGAGCGAGTGTCCGACACGCGATGTGGGTTTATACTTCTTAAGTGTACTGCTACAATAAATTTCTAACAAGGACTTTCAAGTAAACTAAACAGATACCATTACGAATACGTAAATTGGGGTAGTTGTCTCGACTGTCCCTTTGAAGTTGTCTCGATGTGGTATAGGACACGCAAACTTGCTTAGTATTAAACTAATAAATACATTTTTAGTATGACATCATTCTGGTATATGCATAGAAGATAATATTTGGAAGATTATATCGAACTCTTGAATTCGGACAACATTAAAGTATCCAAGAAAATCGTAGCCGCGGATTTTTGAAGACAACAAAGGCAGGTAGATAGAAATATAAACAGATGTGGTTTCTTATTAAGGCGGAAAGTTGTCCATACTTTATGTTTATCAAAAGCGATCATTAGGTGCAGAAAATTATAATTCAAATTCAATTCAAATAAGGTGGTTGCGCAAACCGAAACGGTTTCTATGTTGCGTAACCTGTACCCAGATAACCATCTAGTATCCGATGTTCAATTTGCATACTGAGGTATGCATCAGGATTATGTATTGGTATAACGCTTTGTATGTGACATTCTACAAGTGGCTCCTCTAATTCTTTCCGTTGAGTCATGAGATATGTCTCATGTGCTTGTTAATTGTGGAACAATCACATTATGTACACCTGTGCAAATTTAACATTGTGTCATACAATTTTAAGAAGTGTTGCGACAGTACATTACTGAGTTAATTAGTTATTGTTGAAAAATGTAACCTTAAAGTATTCAAATCATCATCTTGAATATTCTTCCAAATTCTGATGGAGGCAGCTAATTCATTGTTAGGAAATGAAAAGTTAAAGGTTTTTTGCCCTTCGCCTTCTTCTTTTCGAACAAATTTACTAATTTTACTATGTTATTTATAATATCAATACATATCTTATCATAACCCTCCTCCTCAACATATTCTTCTTTCACTTGAACTAATAACTTAAAGACGGATCTAAGACACTACTGCCATCAACACGTCCATGCGTACATTTTGTTGCAATGTAAGTTTTAAGTCAGTTGTCTTAAAGAATTATATTCTTCGCTATGTGGTTCCGTGTTAACCTGGGACCGGTTTGTTGGCCCCTTTCTCGGAAGGCGTGAGTAAGTGTATGACGGATTTGTTGCAAATAAATGCTTTATCAATATCAAAAATTGTTTTGTGTGTTCATTTTGCTATGGTTCTTATGCGTAAAAGGTGTTAAAAGGTCAATCAGTCACCAGACAAGTTTTTATATTAAAAGTCGTCATAACCCTATGCAACAAGTATTAGAAGAAGATAAGATTTTAATATTTACCAATGTAACTTTAATATGTGTAAATGTTACTTGCTTCGCCAAGTCACGATAAAGTAAAGGTTTATATGATTTGAAATCGTTTGTCGCTTTTAGAATTTATGACTTATGATGGAATAAAATTTTCTATTAAAGTCGTGATTATTCTTATACTAAATATTAGCCATAAATTATTTTAATGTCAAAACCATAAAATTGTCCTCAGAAATTAATATTAACGATGCATAAATCACGTTATAATATATAATATTCAGATACAAGTGCAACTACAATATCCTTATGGTAATCTTCGTTATTGTACGGAGTTCATTCGCCTCTAATTTAAATAGTATTTGTATTGGAATAGGCAAACAGTCGGATCATCTGTTTTAGGTATTCACGTCCAGTGCCTACCCAGTAGCATTACATTTGGAAGCTTTCTTGAATTGCAAATGCTGCACTCGTCACTATAAATAAATAAATAAAAAAAATAAAAATATATAAACAATGACTGTTGATCGCACACCCGTTTTGTGTGTCTTCATTTGCTTC
>DVWM01000341.1:0-11159 GCA_018235105.1 Junonia coenia | reverse complement strand
CAGTCACGCGCAGATCGCGCGCTAGCTCTGTCTCTTTCACTCCACTACAGAGTCCTACTAAGGATAATGGGAAACTGTTATCAAATTACTGCATTGTCATCACCCCTTGACACGTGTGCAAAGTTCCAAACTTATCGGATTTCTCAAAACTGGTGAAAATTGAGCTCAAAGAGTCCGTTACATACATACATACAAACATCCCGAGCTAATAAAAGCGTGTTAAAAAAACACGATGAGCATCCATCCATCACCAATCTAACGTCTATATTTATAGCACGTATCTGGATTATCCTTCATATTAGCTGACAAAGATATCTTAGAAAGCAAACAAGCCGTGCCTGATAAAGCTTAGTTTTTAACAGAATCCCGTCATCCGTTATATCGACCGTTAGACGATACTTTGACGCAGCCTCTTTCAAAGGCTGTACCAAAGCCTTTATCCCTTTGAGATACGCCGACAAAATACTCCTGCACGTTATTGTCCGGTACATGATGTGAATTTTCGTTCTAACAAAACATTATAGCGTCATGAACGTGCTAATCCGATAAATCCGCCCTTTATATAGGGCTCGTATTTACCTATAACGTAATGGTTTTCTCGTTAGAAGAGATACGAGTATATACGTGTATGTAATTTATTATGTAAATGTAAAAGCTGCCTAAAAAAACAGGGGCTAACTGCGTAAAAATTATCGCTATCAGCTCAGTACAATTTGACATTTTATTTTTGATGACGAATCATACTAAAACTATAGCTCTCGATGTCAATAATTGCAAAAGCGATAGTTTTTATATTGTTACGTAATAGCGTCATAATTACGTCTCTTCTTTAAATTTTTCAATTTAATATTTTGTAAAGTACTTCACAAAGCACTGATAATAATAAAATATTAGAAGATCGCTTTATAAAATATTGTTTAAAATATATTATATTTGAGACTTAAAGCCTGAGTATAATAAAAATAATTTCTAAAACAAACAAGTTTCAAGATATGAAAGATTTTTTTTGTTCTAAATTAGTTACATGACAACTTTCTATAATACATGTATCTGGCACTTTCACTCATATACATTTGCATAGTCTAGTTTTTTTGTGTAATATTTCTTAGAAATAAAGTAAGTATATAAAACAGTACAACTAATTAACTACAAACGACAACTACCTAATTACTTCTACCGCTTTAAATTTACTAATTTTAAATCCTATTATATTTTAATTTTTAATTTGATTTGACGATATTTTAAAAGTAATATTGTCATTCATTTACAACTCGAATCAATCTAAAACAATACCGTTCCCAATAAGAAATACCTTAACGATCCTTCAATACATGACAATAATAACACCGTATTCTTTCTATAAACAAAGATTACTTAATTATAAAACCATATTTGTCTCAACAAACATAAACAATTAAACACGGGAACGTTATGCTAACAAGGAATGCAGCATAAACCAAATATGTATCTCGAACTATGCAGCAATCAGAAACTCCAATTAATTAATAGTAGGGACAACTACATTTGAGGTGTTAGACTTAAATCAATTATTACTGAGAAATCTATAGTAAAGTTTTGTTTTAAGTCTCAAGGATATAAGGAAAACCTATAAGGTCTATAAAGGTGGTGGCGGTGGTAGTGGTTATGTAGGTTATATATTTGCATATAAAAACATCATTAATCTAAACTAAAGAAAGTATCTTAAGCTATGCAGCAATCACAGTCTCCAATTAATACGGGAACAACTAAAATTGCCGCCTGCTCCCTCTGCTTCAGGGTAAACTTAATTCAATTAATAGATAGATGGTAGTTTTCTTTTAAGTCTCAAGGGCTATACCTGTCTATACAGGTATGTAGCAATATAATTGTATATTAAGGTCAACTTTATTTCTATGTATCTTAAACTATGCACCAATCACAAAATCAAATTAGTACGATTCGGAACAACTAAACTTGTTGACCCGTTTCGCTCGCTTGAGGTGTCGGACTTAAATCAATTACTATGAAGAATATCTTCTACAAATGTTAGAGTTTTCTTTTAAGTTTCAAGGCCTATAAAAGTCTATAGCTATTTTATTGGTAGCTTGAAAACATCTCTATTTTTATGTGTCTCAAGTTATGCACCAATCACAAACTTCAATGATTTCGGGAACAACTAAATTTGCTGTCCCGTTTCGCTTGCTTGAGGTGTCAGGCTTAAATCAATTATTTCAGAATATCTTCTGCAAATAACTGTGAATCGGGTAGAGTTTTGTTTTAAGTGACAAGGGTTATAAATGTCTATAGATCTCTATGGGTTTACTTCTTACTTTGTGTTTTTCGTCGCTATGGAATATCTTCAAGTTATAACTCTTATGTTCTATGAAAATTTTAAATCCCTATGTATTAGGGTCATGACTCTGCTGACTGACGGATGAATGACCAGCAAATTAATAAAAGTATTTTGTGGTCACACTTCTGGTATGGGACCCAGAAAATTAAATTTCAGTTTGAAGGTAATTACCTACTAATTACTTTTATAATTTACTTTTTTAACACAATGACTTATCAATCGTACAAAAATCAAAGTTAAAAGAACAATATTCAATTGACAAAACCATGCTATACCTTATATCCAAGTGAGAAGAGAGGTTCAAAGTTCTTCGCTCCAATCCTCAACTGCATTCGAAGTTTGTTTACGTATTTGTCCCAAGTCCGGCACCGCCCGATACGAGCCGATTAAACAAACATATGGGAAGATGTTTACAATTTACCCGCATTTAACCGTCCCCCAGACGGTACGTCTTGGCTCCTTGCGTTTGTTTAGCACTGATTATACTAGGAAATTGAAATGGGGTGGCAAATGCTATAATGATATAATTGAGCGAAAACTAAGTGTAATAAAAAATAGAGTGTAAAAAATCGTAATTTCTTTGGAAAGCAGGCAAACTTTGGAGTTCATTGCGGTAGAAACCGTAAGGAGCAGCTAGTGAGCAATACCTGTATTAATAAAACAAATATGAGTAACACAAAAAAAATCCTGCAAAAAATAAACATTTAAAGTTATAGAGAAAATCACAATACTAAAATATTTGGGTTATGTTTTCGTAAATTATATTTGTTATAGCAAATAAAAATCCTTTACGTTACTGCCGCTACAAGACTACATAAAAATGTGAAACATGTTTATTTGAAATGGAAAAAGAAAGGAAAGCAAACGGACGATGTTTGTTCACATGTAGGATGTTAACAGCAAAAATATTTGGTTGAAGAAGAAAACTGGAAAAGTAGAAAATATTCGAACAATTTTGATATATTTGACACAAAAATTATATCTATTACAATTGTTCTATTGAAGTGTGAATTATATATTGAAGTAGTTAATTTCTTAATTCAGAATCTATCATTGCACTTCAAGAAAAACAAATACATGTCTATAGATAAGCATTTTAATGAAGAAGATTGTAATTTTGCTGCTTTCAAGCAAAATTACAATCTTCTTCATTAAAATGCTATATTACTAAGCTACGAGTCGTAGGAGTGCAGCACTAAATGATTAGTATCTATGAATTTACAGAGGAAAAAGCTAAGAATATAATAATACTAGTATAGTCTTGATTTACAAAAAATACATCCATATGAATTCTCAATAATAACAATAAAGGATAAAGAAAGCAGCATATTAATACGACCGATCCTACCTCATATAACATTCCGGATGCCATTATTAAAATACATACATACGTATTCTTACAAGTCAAGAAACCAGCAACAAACTAATATCCAACGATTGCACACAAATAGGAACGATATTAAAAATCCCCCATTGTAAATATGAAAGCGCATTTTTCCTCCACGGTACGCCATTGGTGAACAATGGTGCTTTGCCTCGTTCGGGCCCAAAGATTGTTTTCTTACGGACCATTGTACCAGGTCTGATTTACAGGACTAAATGGAAACGGGAGCATGCTGTACAATTTGATTCAAATTTCGGAAACTGGGTCACCCTTACAAGATAATATAATGGTTGTGTCAAGGTTAAAAAAAAGTTGGTGAATGAAGAATCGGAGCTCATTATTATTTAAAACAAGCAGTTGTACCAACTATTTGTTCCCGTAGGATTGAAAGATATGTTTAGTCACCATATTCAAAGGAAATATTATTATTAACTTTCTAAAATAAATGTGTAAATTAAGGCTAGTCATTTATCAAACTTCGTTGTTTCTAAGCTTACTTTCGTATTCAGAATTATGTGCAGAAAATCCAGGATCTAAAAATCAAAACAATCTTTTATAATCGTAACAACCGTTATTAAATCCTGCTAAATTGTATCTTCCAAAACTTGGTTACCTTTAGGTACCATCTCGAGGTAGATAAAGCACAAAAGATATTCAATGGTATTTTTTTCCATTTCGCTACCTTTTCTCGAAAAGAACTTTTATCATAAACTTTCAATTTTATATACACTAAGCCAGTGATTGTTTTCTCAGAGACAGCAGTTTCAGGGCGATCGACAGGTCTAAATTGAAATGGGACCACGGCAAACACGCTATGCAAATTGTTTTCCATCAAGTCAAGAGAATATGAAATCGCAGTCGACTTTTTATTTTAAGACTCGAGTGCCCGGAGTTCGTAAATGAAAGTGAATTTGTTTTTGATTATTCCGGAGATGTTGTTCTGGAGTCTTTGAACAATTTTATTCTCCTTTGTACTTAGGAAGTATATATACTTAAATGAAATACATATATTTTGATAGGGAATCGATTTTCTGATTTCAACTGACACAAATATACACTAATTTTCAAAACTGCTGAAATCGTTTCGGAAAATTTAGGCGTTTTATCAGAAATATTATAATACTTGTGCCAGAACAGAAAAAGAAAGAAAAAGAGTCAGAAACTTAATCCTATTATTGCTTCTATCCGTTTTTCCCTATGTTTTCCTTTTTACTTTTCCCACTTTATGCCTCATTCCTTTTATGCTTAAAACACATATTTGGAGCCTCTGGTCCGGCAAATTCAAAAAACACCTACTTATTGTTAGTTCTGTAATTATATCTAATTGTACAGGTCTTCGTATAAAAACAAAAAAGTCACATCGTAATGTAGAGAACTTTAGGCTTTTCTCGACCTACTTGCTCCACATTGGTTAAAAAATCTAAATGCAACTGTTAGCCATCACATGAAAACTTACCTGAAAGAAAAGCCACTTTACCTACAATTTTAACTTACTGACTTGGACGTTAAATATTGGGGTACAGTTTTATGTACATCCCTTGAGAACCCTTTTATTTTTCGACGTAAAGAGTGTTCCTATCTATTGACCCATTTTATGGAGAAGCGGGTGAAATAGCCCCACCTTTTTTTGGATTGACGTCCAAAAAAGATCACTCTGGATCTGACGTCCTCTTTCAAATACAATACATTACATTGAACGAAAATAAAACTTCGCCGGCCTTAATTAAAATCCACTCAGCTGTAAAAGCGTTTATACAAAAACAGATAAAAAATATTTTAAACTTTTATAGGAACCGACACGATAACGATAATGTATCATCGCCGATACTTTGAAGCTGATATTAAAATTAACACAAAATAATAGTGATGTTAAACTTACCAGAAAGTGGTTACATAAAAGTACGGTACATACAATACCTATTTATGATAATTGGAGCTGATTGGCGAAACATTTACAGATTATAAGAAAAAAATAAACCGCCGAGATTTTTTTGCAGTTTTTTCTCAGGTCTGAGGTTTAACTTTTCTGTTACCGTGATAGATATTAAATGTTCAAAAAAGAATATACGAGTAATTTCCCATTTTGAATACGACTTTGAATGAATTATAATACTTTTCAAAGCTATGACAATAACTTATGAACAGATGTGTCCGTTTGCACTCGATCATTAAACGATCATATTATATTAATGGATTCTCTAATTTAATGTTCACATTAAAATTAATAACACATAATCGATGATCTTAAACATCAGATATGTTATTATCCTCTTGGTTTGTCGAATATGTAATTTCCAAAAGGGTAATCTCTTTTTCGACATTTTGTTCAATTAAATTATAGATATGAAAGGGACACATCCATCAATAAACTAAGATTAATATTGTATACTTTTATCTGCATATTTTTATGCATTTACGCTTAAACTTAGGATTTTAAAGATTTGAGTGAAATTCGTAATGGGAGTAGCTTATATCCTGATTTATAATGGAGTCTACTTTTTACCTCCCTGGTAGTAATACCGTAGTTTTACCGTGGGAGAGCCATGCATTTGCATGAATGGGCCGGCTCGACCGGAGTGATACCACGGCCTCACGGAAAAGCGGCGTAAAATGACGTTTGCGTCGTGTTTCGCCGCGTGAGTGAGCTTACCGGAGACCCAATTCACCGTCCATTCCCTGTCCATACCCTCTAAAAGGCCGGCAACGCATTTTGTAGCTCCTTTGGTGTTGCAAATGTCCATGGGCGGCAGCATTCACTTGCCATCAGGTGATCTGTCAGCTCGCCTTATCCCATAAAAAAAAGTAAATAACGTGAATACTTCGAAGTCAATTTTACAACTTTCTACCAAATTTTTCTTAGCAATTTCTCTTTGTTAAGTAAATTGAATTCGCATTTATCGTTCTATGAAGGTTATTTCCTCTTTTAGTTTATTTTTTCTTTCTCTTTCGTAATTTTTCTTTGTTATTAGTTACATAACATATTTATTTAATACGACATATTTTATTCGTTTAATTTCTGATAATATCTTGTATATTGTATCACCAAACGCAACAACGAAAGATTAAGAATTACATTTTTAATTGCAATAGGAAGTGAAGTCTTGCTCGTCGTAAATCTAAAACTAAGAAATATAAAATAAAAGCCGCTTTTCTTCCATAGACGTGGAATGTGTTAGAACAATCAGATTGTTAACATAAGGGATTTTCTACCGCCACCTGGTGCCGGGGTTTCCGAGAAAACGTTGAAGTGATAAGAAAAAAACACATTACTCTCTGTCCCTTATACGTAATCTAAGGCTTTTAAATAAAATAACAAAGGAGATTGAATTGCTTTTAAATAAAATAGAGCCGAGATGATCTGAGCAAAAGGTCGCGGGTCAAACCCTGGCCAGCACCGCTGAATTTTCAAGTGCTTTTGTGGTTCAATTTCTATCGTGCTTGGCGGTGAAGTACATCATGAGGAAACCTGCATGTGCCTTAAGCAATTCTGACACATGTATATCCGCCAACCCGCAGTGGAGCGTGGTGGATTAAGGTCCTTAAACTTCCCCTTAATAGAAGACTTTTGACCCGTAGAGGAACGTTTACAGGTAGTAACTTTACTATTATAATAGAAGGAAAATCAGAAATCATCAGATAAAAAATTAGAAATCAACTTTCAAAATGTCGCTTATTGTGATATTTTTACATGACTACCACTTTTTTTTCATCTATAAAGAAATAACTTTAAATGTCATTATCCATATACGCATATTAAATGACTATTTGTAAATTATAAAATAATATAAAAAATATTACAATTATTTATCAAAAAATACTTAAGGTATAGGGTATTAAATCTTATCGTCCCATATTCGTTCGTATTATCAATAATAACTTGCTAGATAGAATCTTGTGAAATTACGACACTTCCGAAGTTAAGCAGTTCAGTTTCGTGTGAATTCATCGTTATTACCGAATATTATGTTTTCAATGGAAGTGTTTACAACAGATTTCCAGGTATTTTCACATAAATTATAAGATTTCAATATATAAGTTCGAGTTAATTTAATAATTTTCTTTTACTTTTTCATCACATGGGAAAACGAAGATCCAAAAAAGAATAAGTTAATAACTTATTTGAATATCATCCGGCCATCTTTTAACTTCAGTCAAAACAATATAATCGTAAACAGTATTTTTATTCAGAATGCTAATTATTAAAAAAAAATCAAAAGATTTTTGTTAAATTAATCGTTGAAATAAAACTACTTTAAACGGATTTAAATCGCGTATATTCATTATTCTTATCATCCCGACGTTTCGAGCACTTTACAGCGTTCGTGGTCACGGGTAGACTCACAGTCATAGACTCACAGTCTCACAGTCATAGTTTTATTTCTTTCTATCATATTATTTGATTATTTCGTCCCTAATTTATCCACATCTCAAGGTTACTATTATTAATAATTACTATACCGAAAGGTCACCATCATCAATGGAATGGCAAAGGAATGCTAATGCCAAACGCAATCAACATAAAAACCCAAGATCCGAATTCCTCTCGGGCGATCTACATCAGACTCGAGGGCAAAAGTTTCCTCTTTTTGAAATGTAAATCAAAACCCAAAAGCCTTTCTCAATCCTCTTAGATGTGCTAATTGCAGGTCCGTAAAGTTGTACAGAATTAGATAAGCAAAATACGCCGAAATTCACAAAGGAAAGGGTAAAAAATTATGTATTCCAAAATTATCGTAAAATTGTTGAAAACATTTAACTACTACGTACATACCTATATGATAGTGTAGCTTTTGTTCTCAGTTTAACTCGAAAGAATATTAATTACTCCATACAAATTTTTAACGCGTATTGGATAAAATTTTCAAAAATTATAATCTTCTCACATGCCTACAACGTAAATTATGAGTGTCACAAACCATAGATGTTTCTTATAAGTTTATAACACAAAAACATAACCCTTGGATTCCCAATCTACTCGTATTGTAAATGCAAATTTTTGATAACTGTCCATTCGTACTTTTAAAACTTCATATCAAATTCGTTATAACTGAAGAACACAAGTGACTATACAAGTCACATAAAATAGTCGTATTTTAAATATTTTTAACAAAATTAAACAATAAAAATTTTAGAACGAAATAAAAATTGTTTAGCTAAAAGTAATAACATTAAACCACTTACATTGAAAGTAAAAGAAAATCAATATAAGTTGAGCATCAGCTGGTCACTGAGACGTGTTATTATCTCAAGCAGAAAAACTTTTCTAACTTGAGTGTCATTTTTTTCTTCAGTTTAATGATCATTTCTTTTGCTTTCTTTGAAACAAGATCTTTCATGTTCGTCCTTCTGCCGTCGATAATTATCTTTAACTAGTACCTTTATTCTTGTTACTACTAGGTTTTGTTCTTGTTAAGATCCGCTATACCGATCCTATGGGATATTATACTTTTTAACATTTCCTCATACTTGGATTAGCACGAAATAATAAATTAACATCCGAAAATTTATCATAATGAACGGACTGTCAACTGCAAAGAAATTTTTGAAACTGGTTTTTATACTATAATTGTATATTACCAGCTTTCTCTCGTGACGTCATTTGATTAATGTAGGTATAGACACACGTCTATTGCTTTTAGCTGAATGTATCTTATCTAATTGCCTTTATCCTTAGCGAAGGTGTACCTAAACAATAAGTTTTAAGCCAATCGTAAGTACTGTTTGGCAACTCACAAAACTAAACAAACAATAATGTATGGTTTTTTATATATTAGATTATTGCTAGTTTTCAAAAAAACCCTTACTTACATTTTGAGATTTTTCATGCATCAGCCACTGTGTAGACGTAAAAGATTTTACATGACGAATTTTCCTTATCCCTCTTATAATAATATAACATTTGATTATCCCCGGAATATTATCCTACTGCCCTAGTTGACGACACAAAGACACTATAATCTTGCCGGAAAAATAAATGCGCCTTCTTTTACTTTGTTCCGCAAAGGAAAATCTGTTCCTCCAAAGATTCCGGAAGCGTTGACCTTTTATCTTTTACATTTTTTTTCTGTGTAATTTAGGCTCATTTTTGCCGCCATTACACAATTAACTTTTACGGAAACAATTAAATGATTATAACCTAGTAACTTTTGATGAGGTTTTCTTACATTAAACATTTTATTGACAATGAATGATCGGTATTACTAATAGATGTAAAGTAAAGAATAACGAATGAAAAAGATAAAATATCTGAAAACCTCACAACAATCCTTCATTAAAATAAACTTCGAGACGGAACTTTAACCGCCAAATATTGAAATGCAGTTTGTTGGTTGTTCCGATGATTTAAAATGGTTTTGGAACATCGATGCTGTGTCTCATTATTTTTAGAACTCTCTATATGGGTCGCCGTACATGGCTCACGTAAAATGATCGGTTAAAGTTTTCTGGCACCCGACGTGGGGCACGGTTGCAATTGCAAATGAAATGTCGCATCAGTGCTTTTATTACTCTGAAAATTCACAGAAATTCCACAGTTAAGTTCTAAAACGATCTTCGTTCTATTTTACGAGCATAAAGTTAGAATATCGTGCGATATTACCGTTTTTGTTGTCCGATCCGTCGACTGCTTTTTAACTTCAAACTTGTCGTGGTTTGTTTTTAAAATCAGCCATACTGTTAGAAAATTATGCCGTGAAGTTTGTTTCGCGATTACTCGTAGATTTATGAAATTTTAATTTTGGAAAATTTCTAGTTTGGCGACGTTTAAAATTTCTCAAAGTTAAAGCGATGAATACTTTTGTTATATGTTATGCGTTTTTTCGAACTGGTACAAACGAGACATGAGTTAACACTTATACCTTATAATACATGTCTTCTAATTTACCCATTACCTCAAAAACAGAAAATACAAGGTAATATAAACTACCATTAAACGTTTCGCGAAATTAATCACGACTAAACTTACAACTAAACTAAAAGTAACACACGTATCCTTATTCTGGACTAGCGATGCGTAACTCCTAAGTTCCAATGTTGAAAACAATTGGAGCTAACACGTTCCATCTATAAGTCACGAGTTCGTGACGCGCCGTGAAACGTAATGGTGCTTAAATTACACCTGAATCACCACACGTGCGGGACAAATGACATCCATATTTCCTACAAGATTTTAATTTAAACAGAATAAGGACGTAATGGCCGCTTTAAATTTTTATTTAGAGAATTCTGTGCGACATTATCGTGCCATCTTCTGTATGAGCGAGAATTCCAAATTTTTATGCGAGAGGTTAAGTAGCGTTCCAGCGTTCATTATACATTAAAAATTTTAAGAAATTACAACTGATATGTACCTAACAGAATTATTTTTAATATAAGTTAATAGAGTAAGTGCGGCATATTTGGAATACACGTTTGTTTTTTGCGAATATCTTTAAAGGGAAACGG
>DVWM01000340.1:0-11182 GCA_018235105.1 Junonia coenia | reverse complement strand
ATTAAAATTTATTCATAGTACAAAAAATTTCAATCATAATAATATAATTGATATATTTTCATCATAAAATGATTTAATTATGACATAGTTTTCATATTTGTTCAACATTTACTACTGCTATTAATTGAACAGTCGGTCAGCTGGGTCCATTGTCATTATTGACAAATTTGACAATTAATTCATGAAGTCATTCACCAGTCATTCATAAACGTAGAAGAAAGAAAATATCTTTGAATGGGTAGAGAAAATTAATAGTGTAAAAATAATGATTTCTCGTTAAAAATCACGTTTAACAATATTTGTTCCATATTAAACGTTCAATATGGTAACTATAATAAAGAATCAGTTACTGAAACATCTATCGAGGTAAGTTGTTCGTGATATATTTAAGTATATCAGTGATTTATAAACCATGCACTAATTTAATAAAATAACAATGTATTCGTACTGTGTTTAGAAACTAAATTTATTTTCAAAACATACATATCTTAACCTTCATTTACCCTTACGAATGAGTCTTAATTACGATTTATGTACATTTAAAATTTACACGAAAAAGTTTGTTTATCCAACCCAATTATAAATTTTAAAAATATGTTCATGAAAACCAATAAAAATATTATCTCGAGATTAGTCTATTAAAAAATTCTATCTACCTCATGAAACATAAATAAATAGGACATATTCATGATCGTAAAGTTAGGAGACATCAGACAAAGCAAAATTTTGGTCAGCAATATCTCAATGAAAAAAAAATATTTCGACAGGTTATAAAAGAGAAAAAGGCGCGTAATTTAAATATCTACATGTGATTATTTTTATTATTCACAATGCGATCACCCTCGAATTATAATTTAAGAAATAAAATTTTAGTAATGGATTGTGATCAAACCAATTGAACAAATGACATGAAATTTATATATTTTCATTAAAACAACTCAATAAACACCCGACGTTTTTTTGATTTCAAAATTTCACCGTAAATTAAAAAAAGCGGAAAAGTTTATGGAGTTCCATATCAATGAATGATTTTTTAATGTACCTAGGAATTATAGCTATAAATTGAAAATTTATCAAAATTGCCAGATTAAAAAATAAAAAATTGCCAGATTAAAAAATAAAAAAGTCATTTTATAATAAATCAATTAAATTTATTCCACCAATAATACAGGTTTTTGGGATTCAAATTGAACACAAAGATCACATTTAAATATAAAATTTTCATCAGAAACTTCATCAAAACTCTTATTTAAATAATACAAATACTTAAAATGGGACCACCTTTTACATACTTTTTTTTTTCAAGTTGTAAATAAATTTATAATTTATAACAAAGAAATATTTTCTTATAATAATTACTTACTTTATTGCTTTATTTTAAATTTTAAAATACTTCTTTTTATTAATTAAATAAGAAAACATATATCTATTTCTATATATCGTTAAAGATCCCTTTTCATTGAACAGCCTTAACCAATTAAAATTTTAAATTAAAAAAAAAAAGATTTCCCGCTAATTCCGCCGCCAATTTTCGAACAATAAATACTCAATTTTAATTACTAGAAATAAGTAATACTATAAAAAGTGTTAGTACAAATTGAATACAATTATAATTAATAATTATAATGAAGTTTGATGTCAACCGAGTGTACTTCGCTCTAATACAGCAAGTTAATCACATTGGTGAAATTCCTGATGGGCCACATCGTAACAAAGAAATATTTTCTAAGCTCACGAATCATTTTTCCCTCAAAAAAAAGAAATTGAAAATTTTCGAACAAATTTACATTTTGCTTGGACAAAAAATTATTTAAACTTAACAGAGAAAGTGATAAGACAGTTAGAGAGAAAAAATCAAGACACACAAACAATAAATAACACGGAATTTGGCGAACCCCAAAAATTGACACCGAAATTAAAATCTCTTTCTTTTGATAATCAATTGAATACATTCACAAATCTTAATCAAATTCATGACCAAGAAATAAAAAATAATTATAAACATGTTGGAGTAATGAAGATTGTCTAGTAAAATTAATTTTGAAGACAAATTCAGTACACTCAAGTTTCACATGTATATAAGAGAGCATTTACTACCTACATTTAATAAATCATGTCTCTTAAGATTTAATGGCTTTAAGCAAAGAGATAACGAGCATTTCCGAGATTATGCCGATTGCAGCCAACCTGAATGTATGATGAAGTTTAAATTTCATGGTTCATTTTCAGGTTTTACTACACTAGTTCATGTCTATCAGACAGTCGGTTCATCAAAACATACAGTTAACTTATGTTATCAGTTACGAGGCGAAAGAAGACAGACGCTATGTCGTCAACTAAAAACTTCAAAACCGCATACTGTTCACGATGAATTAATAGACCAACTAGATAACACATTAGCAGAAAATAATAAAAACTATTTATTTTGTCACTCCCGAACAGTACTACGAACCGCAAAAACTATTAGTAAAAACGAAAACGATAGAGATCCTAACGATGTAACAGATATAATTTTAAGATCAATAGAAACCGAGAGTAATTTGTATATAAAAAAATATCAACCGCCATTTACTATTTATTTAGGTGTTAAGGAACAGATACAGTTTTTGAATAATAATGCAAATTTAACTTTATATTTCGATGCCACTGGTTCCCTCGTTCGTAAGCCATATAAAACTTCGAAACGAATTTATTACGACCCTGGCGTCGTTGTGGTAAATGAGAAAATTTCTTTAAAAATGAGTGGATTAATAATAATATTGTGTGGCCTGCGTTTGAAGCGATCGTTACCGATTGGTCTTGGGCTAGCATTAATGCTTTTATGACATCTTTCAACAAATGCTCAGTAAAAGAATATTTAAATTATACTTATAATACTATTTATCATAATGTTCCGTTGCCATTTCATATGATTCCACTTTTTACCTGCTATGCTCACGTCACGAAGATGATTTCCCGATTTATAACAAAAACCAATATAGCAAAAGAAAAAAAAATAACTTTGTAAATAATTGCTGCCATTGTTCACTCTGATCGAATTGAAACCCTTGACAAGATCATCGAATCTGCTTTTATAATTTTATTGTTTCCTCTTAATAGTTTAGACGTTCAAAGCTCAATTAATTCAATATTAATCAAATCTTCTATGAAAGTAGAAATTGATTGGGATGAAATACAAAAGGAATACGAAGGATTAGATGAAGATGAAGATGACGCTGTTTATTTGAACAGTCCGTTTCGAAAGCGATATTATCCTATTCAGCAAACTGTTTTAAAAATAGCATTGACTTCTGATAAAAACTATGGAAAAAGTAAATACCAATCTTCAGAGTTCGTCCAGTATTTGATGAAACATTTAATCCCATTTTTATGTTTTATTTCTGTTATATTAACACCACAAAAAAAACATCTCACTAATGCATCCGTAGAAAATCATTTTAAAAATACAAAAATAGAACAAGAAAACTAAATTAAGGCTGGACAGTTTATCGACAAACTTTACTCTTCAATTAACGCGAAATTTAAGATTGTAAATATTGGAGAATCCCAAGTACATACAAAAAAAGAGCCAAAACTAAAAATGAACCTGACAATTTAGAAGCAAAAGAAACTTGGAATCGTGACTTAAAAACAAAAAAAAGCAAAGTTACATCAAATAAATATTAAAAAGGTTGCTGATCAAAATAAAAATCTAATTTTGAATATTAATAAGAAAAATAATACTGTTGAAAATATTGATTATCATTACGGTCCCTTCATTTCTCGAATGTATTTTATGAGAGCTATCAAGACTTCACTCACTTTATATAAAGAAGATTATAATAGGCTTGTTTCCACTAAGAATGATTCGGATGGCTTATAGTTTCTAATGATTAATCATGGTATGTAGTAAACAAAAAAATATTTTTGGATTACAAATATTTTTGGAAATTAAAATCGGTAAAATTACTTATTTAATCACGTGACATTAAACACCAGAGAAGCGTGACGTCACGCCTCGCAAAACACCGGTTGCAGCTGTCATCGTCTGTGCTGTCAGTGAAGTAAACAACTGAACAGGTTATTGATACACTTCGTTTTCATAACATTAATACAGTTTGATTTAAGTTTAATCATAAAAGAAACGGACATTTGCCATGGAGTCAGGATTTACAAAAGCAAACAGCATTAATTTGCCCAAAATTGACACCGTTATGCTTGGGAGATTTTTCGCAACAAACACAGATTTTTGCTCTTCGGAATTCCGCAATGTTAAAACTTCCATGTAAGTATAATGTGAAAAACAAACATAATGTCTTATATAGTTAGCAGTTATCATTCAGAGAGTTTACCTACTGTGTAATGTAAATAACTGTTTTTGAGATTAGCGAATACTTAATACTTAATTGAGAAATTTTTATTTCAGGTCATCACGAGCTTCATACGGAGATGATGCTGTAAGCTATGTGCAGCTTAAGCGTGACGGCAAATTATGTATTTTAAAGTGCAAAATCTGTCCCGAGCACAAAGTTCATGCAAAGCTCTATAGATGTACACTAGTTGTTGATGAAGAAGATGATATTATTATTTCTGTGCAATGTGAAGACTGCGTAGCTTCACAGGGTGGCTGTAAGCACGCAATAGCTTTTTTAATGTGGGTTCATCGCCGAAGTGAAGAGCCCTCATGCACTTCAGTCGAGTGCTACTGGATGAAATCGAAACTATCAAGAGTTGGTAGTACACTTAAATATATGACAGCAAAAGATTTAGCCAAGGGCAGCCCTCTCTTAAGACCAAATTCATCTGTTTTGCTGAAGTTTTTAGAAGAAGGAAAGAAGAGGAAAATTCAGGATTGTGAATTATTAAAGTATCAACCCATGTATAGTGTAAGCGAAACACAGGCTGTCTCAATGCATAACCTTGTATGGAAGTTTAAAGAGAAATGTGTTGATGAATTCTTAAAAAAAGTTCAGATATCTGCATCTTTAATAACGAAAATTGAAGAGGAAACGAGGGAGCAATCCAATAGCCATCTTTGGTATGAGTTGCGGTATGGACGAATAACTGCATCTAGAGCATTTGAGGTTAGCCGTTGTAAAAAGAATGATGGCATACTTGTATCTCTCATTTTAGGTACAAAAATACCAGATACTCTATCTATGAAACGTGGTCGTAAACTGGAAGATAAAGTAAGAAAATCTGTGGAGGAAGAACTAAATAAAAAAATAAATAAGTATGGACTAGTATTAAATTGGATTTATCCTATGAATGCTGGTTCATCAGATGGCATATTTGAAGATGGCATAATAGAAATTAAATGTCCCAATAGTGTGAAAACATATAAAACTTACATTAAAAATGGTGAATCCACAGAAAAGTATTATACTCAAATGCAACTTCTAATGTATCTAACAGATAAGAAAAACTGTTTCTTCTGTGTAGCTGATCCAGATTATTGCCAAAATAAAAAAGTTAAAATATTAAGAGTGCAATATGATCCTAAATATATTGAAAATATAATTTAGTGTGATAGTCGGTGTGATAATACAAGTACATAGATTTTAACTAACAAAGTCTAAAGTGAGAACACAATTATGATAATAATGAAACACCTGTGAACGGAGATGGCAAATTGGATCGGAATCCGGTTCATTCTCTCTCAAAAGCTATTGACAACTGCGTCTTTCACGTAAGTAGCTTTCCTAAGCTTTCCAATTTATTGTCAAGGATACCATACGAGACGCATTGGAATGTATTTTAAATTCATTGTTCATTAAATATTTAAAAAACGTAAAGTGACTTGGCTTACAACCGTAGTTACTCTTTTTTACCCTTTTAAAGAGTGGTCTTTTCACTAATATTTTTGTTTTTTTTTTTTAAGTGTTATCGCTGTCTATGAGATATGATTTATTTGTATTTGTGTAATATTATACGAGTATGTTACTCAATATATGCTTCCGAGACTTGGACAGTGACAGTGGGGCGGGTCCACTAATTTAATGTCACTCAGAGTGCTATGGAGGGACTTATGCACTATCGAACAGAGAAGTTCTGGAGTGGAGACCGCACCTAGGCAAGTGTAGTGAAGGATGCTCTCCGGCCCGCTATACTGACGACATACGCAAGTGTGCAGGAGCGGGCTGGATAAGATTTGCGGAGGACCGGGATGTTTCGCGCAAACTTGGAGAGACCTTTGTCACTGTCCAATAGTGGACATAGGTGTCTCTAGGGCGATTAGCTGACGCTGACGACGCGATGTTTGACCAGATATGAATTATTCAATTTTATAGCTGACTTATTTAACTTGTTTGAACCTTGGAATTTCGTTACTCTTTTATTGCAAACTGTTGGCCCGATTTGATGGAAACCGCTTATATTTTGGATTAAGACATAGGTTATTTTTATGACGAAAAATTTAAAGTTTAGAAGATAATTAGATAGCTACAATCATTACAGACGGAGACAAAATCGCCGCCAGCAGCTAGTAAAGGATAATCATTATTACACATAATCGCATATTATTTCTATGTTATTGAAAACCCATCCACATATTAATTAAATTTAATACTGAATAATCTTATTAAAACCAACATCCATTTAATACTACACCATAATAAAAATCCTTATTAATTAATCCGACATAATTTCATTCAGCGCCATCCCATAAATCGCAATAAAATCATTTCACAATGTATTTTAAACCGCGAAGTGATAAATGTTACGTGTAAAATAAAAAGAGTGACCATAGCGGATCATTTACAGGGGATTAAGGGACCGTTTCAAACAATTATACGAACGTGCGGCCAGCCTTAAGGGCCTGCGCAAACGAGGGACATCGGGCGTAATTTTTGCCCCTTACATTAGATTGCCCATTTAAATTCATTATTAGGTTTCTTTCCGGTTCTGCGTCGTAGAATCAACATTTTAAGTCGATGGTTTTCCTACTTTTTTATAATAAGGGTATCGGGAAAACCAGGTGGATGGAGCATCTTGTGTTAACTAATTCCCGTCATCTAGTTCCATTCACAGATAGCTATGGGTTCATACAAGTATTACGTAACGCAGTTTTGGGGGAGGGGAGGGTCTTGTAAAACGTTACGGTGCGTTATGAGGCCGGGAGGGGGTATAACAACAAAGCGTTAAGTAACGACATAATTGTGATTTTTAAATGAAAATGGTCTCGAAAATTATTTTAGTGATCATTTTCACCTAAAAATTTTGATAAAATGTTACGTAACGCCCGGGGGGAGGGGTACAGAACAACGTTACGGTGCGTTACATGTGGGGGGATCTAATATTTTCAAAAATTGCGTTACGTAATACTTAAACGACCCCTACCATAGTATCCTTAAATATGATTCCGAGGCATCGAAGAGTAAAGGAAAAAACAAATTGAGTAAATAGGAGTACCAATGTCTGGTTTTTCGATTATTTTGCTTATAATGGGTAGTTTCACATAAAAAATGGGCTTGAAGTAGTTAATGTAGTTATGCTTTGTACGATGAGTGTGAAAGCGGAATTCAAAACCTCCATTCTTTTTAACTTCGTACTTTATAGCCCTATTCTTTTTTAAGCCGACAATGGACTTTTAGGTTCAAATTGGTAGCATTAATCATTTGACAAACATCCTGGTCGTTTATTGAATACTATTATAATTACCTTATCTTTACAATATAAGAAGTCCCTCATCTGCGAGAGGCTTAAAGGTTTAATAAACGTTTAATTGAATTCTTGCGTGTGGTCCGTGATTATACTTCCTACTTGTGACCGGTGACCGTGTTCTGTTACAATAATGCGTTAGCAAAGCGTTATAAATGAGGACATTTAGGACAATATAACATAGAAATAATTATATGAGTAACCATATGTGAAAATCAGTGGAAAAAATGTACAAATATACCAAATAATTAGTCATTTATTAAATCAATTCAAATTTTCTGTCAATTATGATCGAGTGGCCAAAAAATATATCTCACAAAAGGTTTCCGAACTTTGTTTACGGTGAACAATTTCATTTACGCTTTGTTAAAAAAAATGACACGCGTTTGGATTTTATGTAAATTTTACGATCATACACAAAAGCTTTTCAAATAAAAATTCGTGTTAAATTTTTTACTCGAAACAGAGTTTTCGGTAAACAAAAAAGAAAAAAAAAGAAACACCAACCAAAATCTAAATGAAGGTGTGAATTAATTAGTATAACGCATATAAACTTATTGTTAGTTGAAAAAATATAGAATTAAATTCGTGGCAGAAATGTTGTTTTCAAAGCTTTCTTTTTATATTTATGAGCTTCCAGAATAGTTTAATTTTGGCTTAATATTTTATTTAGCTTGAAATAATTATTTACACTTGTAAAATTTGTGAAAACACTTTTTCTACGTAACGTTGGTATTCTCAGAAAATTAATAAAAACTATCGCGATAATTTTGCGTAATCAGGCGGCTGTTTCAAAACTATGAAGTAGGTATACTAGTATTAATACAAATAAATAGTAACTAAATAAAATAAGTAAAATGACTGGTGTGTACAAATAAAAAGTAAAAGGAAAAGTATCATAAAATATGAGACATTTAATTAAGCGTAGCAGTAGTTGTTGACACTGGGTAGCGGGTTGCTGTGCGTTACTTATATAATTTATACCCGACCCTAAAGGAAATCGCTGTGTGAGATTTATAAAAACGGTAATATATTGTTACGAAGGTTAATTAAATGTAAAAAGTATTTAATGATTTATTTTAAAGTAAAGGGCTTGTAACTGTTTACGTAATCATTTTAGAAGAGGATAACTCCAACTTCTTATTACTGCTTCAGTTCTTCTCAGTGTTTCTTTATATAATTTGTATTGTAATATTTTGTATATCTTGATAAGAATTACTTGTATGTGATACCTATAGTTATATATTATGGAGTGATTTAGGCTTGAAACTTATCACGAAGAATATTTAATGGGAAATGTACAATTACTTTTCCAATATTAATTAATAGGCACCGATTGGAATGCTTAGACAAATCGGACAAATAAACTCCTTTGATCTATTCTTAACGATCATTTTAATATCAATGTTTTATCAAAACGGTTTTATAACGAAACTCATTACTACGTTTTACGATTGTTTGACCTATTTATTTGCTAAAGATTTTATGGCAGGAAAAGATCACAATTCGCGATAAAACTTCGCTCACCCTCGTTCGTAATTGTTCAAACTTTATCCACCAATTCTGATTGCTCTGTTTTGTTTTGAATCTCAAATTTAATTATTTGTTTTCGAACTATTTCCTTGAACTAATCATAATTAAATAAATTTTCAGTTTAGTCATTTTCGTTTAGAAATTTAATTGTATGAAGATAATTTCGCAAAATGTTACCTATAGGGCTTAAGTAAATCAATCAGAAAATCACTTTAAAAAAAATTAACTAAAAATATGAAAAAAATAGTACTTTTTAGATCTCTACGAAAGCATAATTGGCATTTTTAATTGTGCGATCTTAAAGATTTCTTTAATAAATAATAAAAATAAAAAATATCAATAATCATAACAGAAACAACAAAACAACAACATAAACAACCACGACACTATAATAAATCTCTATTTTTTAGCGGATAAAGCAGGAAACATGCTACACCGTGCCGTGGCCGCGCCGTGCTCCAACCGGAGCTCGGACGGGGCACGGTTAAACATTGTGGTATACATTTAGTATGAAGTAATTCATGTAAGACCGTCCCGGTGGCGCACGGCCGAGCCACAGTCAGACATGAATTACTTGATACAAAAGTACATCCATAATACTTGAACGTGCCCTGGCCGGGGCCCGGACTGAGCACGGTCCGGCCGCGGCACGGTGTAGCGTGTTTCCTGCTTTATATGCTATATGTTGAAATAGGTCAAGTTACAGAGGTACAAAAACATAACGAATTAATCTCCTTTTAAAAAGTCAGTCAAAATATCAAATATCTTTATACCTCATAAGCTTAGTACTAATAACTATGTTTAAACCGAGTAGGTGGTACTTTCAGACAAGCTTACCAAACAATAAATTACTTTTAATCGAATCTTGCATCGAATGTCATGCAAATAGTCAAACATTTACTAACCACACGTCGGACAGACAGACATTATTTATAATGTAGGGTCTAGTTAGTTGGTCCTATTTATGGTAATATGGTGACGCCTGAATAGTTGGCCCTTAGTGTGGTAAAAGTTGTACCTATGGTAGTATAAAGCCTATATGAAAAACATACAGCTCATTTAGGTTATGATAAATATATTTTGCAATGTCGAGAAATGTTATATATGTGATTTTTTGCAGAAAAAAAAAATTATTACATAGGAAATATTTGATAGGGTATCAAACGAGCCCATCATTTTGAACTTTTTTAAACATTTTAGACTTTTCCAGTAATTTAGTTGGATTGCTTATTTAAATTTTTTATTGTTTGCTTGTAAAGAAACACCGTGTACATTAAGTGTCGTGTATCTTATGTGATATATATAATTATATGTAAAAAAAACTTGGACGGAAAGCCGCCAAATTCACATTTTTTTTGTAATGTAGATATACGAGTAGATGTTTTATGTAATGCAGATGTACAATTGCCAAAGATATTGCGCAAGAAACACAAAAAAAATCTTCGAAGTGAGAAAGTGTTCCTTTTTGAGGCGATTGTCATAGAAATGGTAATGTGTATCACAAACATACCTATATATATGTCTACTTTTTTGTTACCTTCGAAAGTTTTAATATCAATCAAAATATGAATGTTTTAAAATATGTAGTAAGTTAAAAAGCAAATTAAAGTAGCATCAAAACAAGAACAAAAAGTCCAATTAAAACTACCAAATATCGAAACAAATTACCAAACACATGATAAATTGAATCAGCCGTCACTTGCCATTGAATCATAAATCAGTAAGCAAATCGGAGCTTCGTCTGACAGTACAATACAGTATTTATGGCTCTGGTTTAGATTAGGAGTTATTGGGTATCGATTGATGGTATCGCGGCTAATAGTGTTTCAAATGTATATGCATAGCGGTTGACGGCTTCTGTAATGATTGTATGAGAAAAATAGCCTAGGTATGTCGTAATCCAAGTTTTTGTTTTTTTGTTGTGCTTAAATTCGTCTCGAGCTCGGCGGTGAAGGAAAACATCGTGAGGAAACCTGCATGTGTCGGAAGAAATTCTGACACATGTATATCC
>DVWM01000339.1:0-11187 GCA_018235105.1 Junonia coenia | reverse complement strand
GCTTATTCCATTACGGAAGCTTATCAGTTATCAGTATTGATATATGACGCATTTGCCAATATACAGTCAATACCTACATATCTGATAGAATTTTCTAAATATGGAACTATAGTTTACTTCAGACCTGTTTTTTTCTGTATTCACGATACTTATTCTAAAATATAAATTTTTAACTTTTTTTCAGTAGGTCCAGAATTAACTTCAGAATTAAAATTCACTGATAATATCACAATTTTTAAACGTTAAAATAGACTCTTATTTTATAAACGAGATTACCATTTTGCAGAAAAAAAAATCATGCAACCCAAGTAGCAGCTGATATTTATTATAATCACCGTTTTCAGAAATCAATTCACTACGATTTAATTAGTGGCACAAATACCCGGATTGATACGGATATGGATGGATATCAGCTTTAGCTCGTATTGAATAGTGAGGGAGCAAATTCAGAGCAAACTAACGAGCAATGCAAGGAATTTCGAAACCGTAGACGGGTCGACGCGGCGGAAACGATTAATAAAATTTGAACAGAAATGCAGAGATGCTCCGCTGCCCTCCTCAATTGATTTCCATAGACAGGAATTGTCATTCCGGTTGAGAGGCGCACTCGAATCCTCCGGGTCGACAATAGTCGTGATATGAAAAGCAGGTGGATCGACCTCTCGTGTCTAGAATACTAAATGTCTTGTTATCATCTCATTCTCGGCGTCGAGGAGCTCGAAGGTTAAATTATCTCTCCAATTTCCCCGTCGGATTTTTAGACGTGCCTTATTTTAAAATTTTCACAGTTTTATTTTGCATCGTAAAATAAGGAAGCCGAAGATGAATGAGGTAGCAGTTAATTTAAAACCAAGAAGCTATATAATTTTCTTGCTGCAGCTGCAGACAATGTAATATTAAAATGTGATATTATAACATTTAGGTACTGAAAATAATGTTTTGATGAAAAATGATAGATACAAAAAGCTTAACGAAATATCTCTCATAAATCGACATATTTATAAAATTGTTTTATTTCAAGCGGATGCATTTTTGATACAAAGTTGAATATTATTCGATATAATTCAGATATACTTTTATCGGTGCTGAGTCATTTGTTAGAAATTTTGAAGTGGGTTTCCGGCAAACAGCGCTCGGAAGACCGAATGGATCACGAGCCATGCATTTCCCAGTTCGCTGACTCGGAACTTACATGTAATTGATTCGAATGAATCCGACTAAGAAACGTTTTTGATCTGTGATATTAAACTTCAACATACAAATTTTTTGTAGGTTACAAAAATACTCATAACTATTTCTTGAAATTATTTTGATTTGGCAAAAAATATTTTCACAAATAATTTAAATAATAATTTTTCGTTGAAATAATTTTCTATATGTTTATTATATTTTAGAAATCGGTATTTGCTATTAACTATTTTTTGATTTATATTATGATATTTTCGCAAGAACAAGAGGGGTCCAAGAGGGGTCATCATTCAGGTGTTTTCGAAATAACAAATACCAACACCGTATTGGTTATTTCGAAAATACGTGAAGAAATCGATTGACATCTGTAAAATATTGACGCAAGTACTTAAAATAGATTTATTGTTATCATTTGGCATATTAAAAGGCAATTGTTATACCAACTTACAATACACAATATTATATTGTGAATTGGAAGTATTCTATTGGCGAGTATAGTAACTTCGACCCGATTTCGTTAACATTATTGACATTATTGTTGAACGTTTTTGGTTTTACTCACAGAATGCTTTGTTTCTTAATTATTAAGCTCGGCTATTGTGGTCGAGTCGAGTTTCGTAAAAATCTATACTGTTATTTTTACATTGCGTATATAGATAGGCTGCTTTGTCAAAAAATATTAAAGTGTATTCAGTTTTGTAACAATCTGATTACTGGGAAAGTTTGTTAAATTTTCAAACTCATAAAATTATTTTAATATAGCGGGGTTACCAATTTTTGGTTAAATATTAAGAATAAAAATTAATCGTATCGTAATTAGGCTAAAAATTCTCTCATAGTAGGTATCTAACGCTTGAGAAATTGAGTTAATGGCCTGACTTTACTTTAATAAACCTTATTGAGTAAGTAGTAGGTACTCGTATGCCACATGTTATTGGTTAAAAACTTTCATCAAAGGTTATAAAGTTTTAAAATATAAATTAGTTAATTATTTTTTATGTACAGATACTGTTTCTTTAGACATATGAACATATTATAGTTTAAAGGTAGGGATAAATTCAATTATCATCACATAAATTAAAATTGCGCTGCGGTGTTGTCGGTGGATAGCAAAAATAATTTTCAGCGTATTTTATACAATTATTTTAATTATTGTTAAGTGCTATATTTATACAAGTACATAATATTTGTACGTATAGTTCCGTTACGTTAAAAAAACAGATCCTTATGAAATTATGCACAATAACATAATTTTGGCTAATTTGGTTATTATCCAACCCTCACGTCGAGATGTGGTCGTCAATCGTCTACGTTAAATTCAAAAAATGTTAAATTGTGATATATTAAACATACATTATTAATTAATTAGGGTATATACCCACTAGGTACCCACTAAGTATATTATACTAATTAATTAATTTTTAGTAGTATTTCTATGGATGCATCTCCTAAATAGACATGTATGTCATCTCATATACGAATCGCAGTCCACTACTGGACATAGACTTCCCTTTCTCTTTGAAGTTAGCGTCAAGCATCCCAGTCCTCTGCAACCTTCATCCAGCCCGTCCCGGCAACCTTGCGTATGTCATCAGTCCAGTGGGCCGGTGGGCGTCCTACACTACGTTTGCCAAGACGTGGTCTCCACTCCAGGACTAGTCTGCTCCAACGGCCATTGGTCCTGCAACAGACGTGGCCGGCCCATTGCCATTTCAGCTTGCTGATTTTTCGAGTTATCTTGGTTGTATTGGTTGTCTCGCGGATAATCTTCCCCAGATAGTTTTCATATATAATAACCAAAAAGTATTCAGAACCAACCCTTTAAATTATTGAAGCTCCCAGGCCTATGTTCTATAAATGAAATTTCAGTTATTTATTGTAATAGTTGTAAGATACCTAATTATTTTATCTCAAAAATAGTTAATGAGAGTTAAGCTGGTGTTCGAATAATGAAGTATACATAAAATGCGTGCCCCAGTGACCGGTCATTCAGAATTTACTCAACTAAAATTAGCATATAAACTGACACGATAATAGTATGGAATATGGAGCCCGACTCCCGTAAATGGATGGAATTAAAACGTAATTGTTATTAGTATAGACTAATGTTATAAATATTAATTAATTAAGATAATTGTATTACTACATGTTTCGTAGTGAATTTGAATTTTGGAATTCATTAATAGATATTAAGTTAGTTTAAATTTTATTTACAATATTATTTTAATTTGACAGTCTTTAAATTAATTAAAATAAACTCATGAATACTATGTTAATATATTACATATTTATGGACGTAATACTAATTTGAACACATATTATGAATGAAATAGATATGTTATATCAGCTTAGTTCGTTTTCTTTGTTCACGAAGACGATCAGTGTGTAGCTTTCCACGTGTGTACTGTGTAGATGCTTAAACCCTTAAGCTTATACACACACCAACTAGTGGTTATTCCTAGGAATGTTAGCGAAACAAAATCTCAGTTATCTAAAGTTGAAGATGCAGATGAGCAGCTCATCGGTCACCTATTAATCGTGGCTTGAAGGATTGCTAATCAACAAGGCCTGGAAAACTCCGGTTTCCGTTTGGTGATGAATGATGGGAAGAAAGGTGCTCAGAGTGTTTAATATCGTCATACTCTCTGTGGACGTCAAATGCAATGGCCTCGTGGCTAATAGTAGAGTGCAATACTTCGATCAATGAATATATTGAATTAGGTACTGAAAGTTGTCGATGAGTTAATTTACGGAGGTACGTTTCTTCTCTTGTTTCTTTTCAGGGTGCAAATGTTGTCGACACTTAATTTAAATTTTTATCTTCATTATATAATTCTATTTCTATACCTACTTACTATGTTTTAACTACTGTTTTTGTAAAATTTAAAATCAGTAGTTTACTGTCCATATTATTTTGATGGGAATAATTGTTAAAATAACAGATATTACTTTTCTACATGTCATATTATACATTTTGCACTTCAAAATTATTAAAGTAAAGCTTAAAATAAAACAAAAATTAAGTGTAATTGAGAGGTTGGATTTGATTCGGTGAGCACCTAAAATTGATCGTGGCGGGAATAATCGAGCAGTGCTCGGTATTAGGTAATGGCGGTTGAACTTTGCCAAACTCCCGTTTCCGTAGCCATTTGTCAAATAAAAAATATTACCCAACTTTCAGGTCAAAAGTGTTACCAGACACGACGTGTATAAATAACTGCCCCGGGTAGTTTAAGCTCCATTTATATAAGTTTTTATTTTATATGACACAAGTTACTGTCGAGATTTTCTTGTTACTTCTGATAAATTTCCGTTTTTACCCGACTACGGAGTACCAAAGGTTATGATTTTACAAGTATAAGATCTGTTTGAGAATAATAAAGGATCCAAAAAACGTACTCATTGGTTTCTGATGTTTTATTTTGCTAAATGAGGCTAGTAGTGTTTTGGTAAGTAAATGAGGTATTAATCAGTGAGTTGATATTTGGTGTAACATAGTCACAAATGTGTGAGTTTGATTGTCATACCTCATAAATCAATGTAGTATTCAAAATATTTTTATATACAAACAGGTAACAATTAACTAGATATATCGGTTATAATTTCGCAATAGCCAATGGTGAGCGGGCAATGTATCTAGTCATGATATAAGCAGGAAAAACTAATTACTTTTCTATCAGATTAGATGATTATGCAGATAAGTGACGTCATTTCGAAAGTTTAGACGTTATAATACATCTTCCAAAAATCTCTAAATCCAGAATGGTCCTTTGTCCCTTGTCTTTCATAGAAAGCCTCTTCGATTGATGACTCCTATTTGCATGAAATTCGAGTTCTCTCAAAAGGCGTTCCAGTTTGTCTTTAATGGCGTTTATATATTTGAATATCACAAAGAAATAGACAATTTTAGGTTTTCTAATAAATAGGAAGTTTTTATATGTTTGAATATTACAAAGGACTAGTAAATTTTAAGTTTTCCAATAATTAGGAAATATTAATGTTAACATGTCTATTTTATATCGTCTAGTCTTGTACTGAAAAAAGAAATTGATACATAAACAACGTACGAAAATATTACAAATAATTGTAGTTACAAGTTATAAATAATAGCCAATCAAATGAATTTATATAAAGAGTTGTATAGAGCAACAAGGTTTAGAGCTTTACTTTTTCACAGAAATATGTTTAAAAAAATAGATAGGTATACCCAACAAACAAAGATCTTTAAATAAAAGTAATTTGAAAAAATTAAACCGACTTCAAAAAAGAAACTAACTGAAAATATGGAATAATATGGAATAACTTTTATTTCGCTATTTTTGATTTCAAGCCGAAATACAGTGATACAAAAATTTCCCAAGGTTTTACCCACTGATATCATACCCGAAGCTGGTGTTTTAAAATATATTAAAAGATTCTGATGAAACTTGCAATTTTCACAAAGTTGAAAGTCCACAAAGTTCCACAAATAAATGTAAGTAAACAAAGAAAAAAATCATCCTAATCGGATTAGTAGTTTTGTGCGCATCTCAAACAAAATAACCATGCAAACATACAGACATACAAACAATATATTTAAAAGCTTGTATAGACAGTGGCATCAAAATGAGGCGGACAACCCTTTTTATTTTTTTAGGGAAAATTGTATGTTTAAGACAGGGAACCGAGGGTGACGACGTATTTTTTAGCTTAATTTGTATATGTCATATAGAAGATGGCTAAGAATCAGGGCCTAGGGCGGCACTTGTGTGCGCCACCATTTATAGACCAACATATACAAAAAACACACATTTCTGACAATATTTCGTACATACGGAGTGGTCGAATTGATAAGCTCCTTTTTTTTTGAAATTCGGTAAAATATTGAAAATTTTGGAGACTTCCAATACAAAAGTGAGTACTTACGAGCATACGATAAGAAGACCGCAGGTAATCTTCATTTCATTAAAAGTATCTGTTCGATAGAAACTAAAATAGCATTTGAATTTAAGTCGCATTAAAAGTTTGCGTGAGCGGAGTTTGTAGTACAATGAGGCCGTTGGAAAAATTCTAATTACTTTAGCGAGCTGGCTTGGAATTTATAAAAGTTACGCTTAGAGCCTTCAGCCTTTTAAAGGGAATTTATTAAGTTGAAAATTTTAACTTACATGGCCAAATTAGCGCTACGAGCTGAATAAATAAACTTACATAATATTTGCGTACACATTTCTAACGCCAACTTTTAATTCATAATTATTACTGAAATGTGGTTTGTCCTTGAATTTAATACAATTATATGTTGTTTTTATTTAATAAGTAGCTTATAAGTCAAAATAAAACTTAACATGTATTTTAGTGTCGCCAAATAATCATACCACCGATCAAATTAATGATCTTCCATTAAGTATTTTTAGATCGCTTTTCCGATAATTTAACTCTTCCATTATGACGTCATAACATGTCGATAATACTTTACAAGAAAGTGTAGAAGGGCAATCTATACGCACGTTTATTGAACGAGGCGTGGAGACAGGTGTATCAAATTGCCAAGTGCTCGTGAGCCAGAGGCGCTTACTGGAGTTAACTCCGATTCATTATTTATCGTAATAAGTCTATATGTTCTTGAACTTTGGCTTACAAAAAGTGTTAAAGGATGAATCGCTTAGGTACTTTGTAATATCCTATAGAACAGTACTTTAATAGGTCATTGTTAGACTTAGGCCTGTCCCACCTCGAATAGCATGTTGGATACACTATGGCCTATGGTATTCGCAGTTGTAACGTGCGATTATCGGTAGATATCAGCCTGTTGCTATTATCAAACCACCTCGGTTATCGTAATATTAAAATGTCAATAACATGCTAACCGTACTTTATGTGGCTAAATTTGTGGATGCGAGTATTTTTGCGCTTATGATAGTTTCGTCATTTACTTTACAGCTGAATTGAGTGAGCTACTTAAAATAAATGTACATAAGCCAACCGTGTAGCGCGAAAAGCGACATCTCGTTGAGGATGCTACGCCAGAGCAGTGCTTCATATGCGCAGCTAGACGCCTCATTTTTTTCTAGCGTTCGTTTTTACGTTTCCGCTCATTAGACAGGTGTATCGTGCTTGTTAAAACATGTTCGATGCCGTATATACCGTATAGATGCCGTACATGTCGTACTCGTATGTACGGTTGTAAAATGTAACTACTGAGAAATGATGTACACAGTCATCTAAAAGGGGATTTTTTATGTGGACACACAAAATTATATATGCGGAACTTTATAAATGCAATATAAAACTGAAGTAAGGTATACCTAGTTGGTTATGCCTTACATTGTTTGAAGTTTAAGTACAAAACTTCTCAATTTTAATACAAGTTGTATCCACATTAAAGTATGTAAAACGTTGTGCCAAATTGTTCTAATATTGAAAACTGTAACAATGTGCATCTAGTGCTCGTACTGCAGCTAATTAGTTCACAACATTTTCCAAGATACATTTACATATTTACTTTTAAAATAATAGCGGGTAAGCAGCCAGGAGACTCTTGATCACACGTTAAGTACAGCGGCGAGACAGTGAAACCTTACTCGACCGAACGAGTTAAAATTTTTGGCGAGTCAGTCCATATCAATTTCAATACGCTGTCATTGAAGGAAGTGGAAAAAAAGCTTTAATGAAATTATAAGCACTGTTAAAGAATTTGTCTACTGTTACAACTCCAGTCCAGTCCAGTATTCAGTACAGTTAAACTAAAGTTTAGTTAAAGAGGTTTAAGTGAGTGCAATAGCTAAAAAGCTTGTAAAATGGCACATATCCACGTGGCACATAGTCACGTGCGCGTGACTTTCTAAGAAGTCGCCTGAAGCCAACTAGATTGTTTGTAATTTATTTTGATAGGTGTACAGGTTTTTAATTTGTAATGAAAATGATATTATTTCAGTACAATAAGCAGACTGTAAGAGTCGGGGAAAAATGCTAGATAGATGGTAATTATTACTTAAGATATAAAAGCTCTGTGTATATGAATAAAAGAATACAGAATTAATATTAAAATCTCGTCAAAAATACGCCGAGAGCAGGTGTTTTACGTGTGCTGTGTTTTATATCCATTACCCGGGTATATCCGTCTGTACCTACTTTTAGTCCGTTTCATCTTGCGCCGAGAGGGTCAGTGTAATTTATTACCTATTGTGCGGATATTTCATTTATCACGGTGAATTCAATTTACAGAACAATTAATCATTCCACAATACCTACTTGTCGACAGCGGGCTGGTTGCCGGCACGGAAGATTAGTACCATTAAAAAAATTCATCTATCTGTTGATTTGAAATGAGACCACAGAAATGTAAGTGTTGATATTTATTTATTCTCTCTATTACTCATTGCATATTGATGATAGAAATAAAAAAATGCTAAATGTGTAACAGTAGCGATAAAGATAGATTACCGATGGAAAAATTTTTGCACAGTCAAAGTTTATGTATAGAAGAGGATTGGGAATGATATCAGTTGTATCAGATTTAAATTATTAAAACGAAAATGAATGCAATCATTCATTACTTTACAAAAACATTTCCGAGTTAAAAATATGAATCGGACACGGTTAGGACATTAGGACATAGTCGGGCTACAAACATTTAGGGGGCCTTGTTGTCAAATATAATATACGGATTGAAGACAGGTCTTAAAACTAAGTTTTAACTTTACATCTAACTTTCGAGTAATGTTTAATGTTTGTTTAAAATATTTTTAGTGGAATATGAGAAAACATTGATTCGAAATAAATAACTTTTTGCACAAAAGTAAACCGATTTCAAAAGTGAACTAAAAGGTCATAAATAACTCATCCTTCTACAACATATTGAAGTCGGTTCAATGTTTTCGTCGGTGCTAAGTAATTTTTATTAATAGACAATAATAGACGGATTTAAAAAAAAATTTGAAATCCGTCTATAATAAATGAAAATATTATACCTCCTCCATTTTTGAAGTCGGTTAAAAAGTAAACATCTCTATGTTATGAGATTAATCGGAAATCATTTTAAAATGCGTCTCGTCCAATCATTTCGTGTCGGTACATACAAATTAGACATTATCTTTTTCATTAAAAACTGGAACTTATAATAAGTATAAAACCAAAGTGGCACTCGTTGCAATCCTATTATATTCACGTTCTTGTGAATATTGTTTTTCAATATTCAACATCAGAATCTCATCTAATAGATTCTAATTGTTATAAAGGTACTAACATTTTTATCAACAATTTGTTTTACTTTAAACTACTCTATGCTCGTTTGTATTATAAAAAGTGTATCATAACTTGTTAGCAAAATATCTATAGGCGAAGCCACGAGTAACTGCTAGTCTAGTGACTACATTATTCTAAATTAGTACGCAGTTAATAGTATTAATTTGTTCATTCAAAATTTGATATATTGTTCATTTCATTTATTTTAATTTATTATATTTACTGAGCTTGGAAAAGAAAGCTCATTTTATTACGCCAGATGAAAAAGGTACACGTAACATTCAATTTAATTTCACTGGACTCGAATTTACATATATATTAATTTGTTTTGTTTTTCAAATATGGACCGGCAAATATTATTTTATATTACGCTTACCAAGCGTTTGCCTCTGCGTCCGTATGGCACACATACGCTGATTTTGTTGTATTAGGATTATGTGCTGGAAATCAAGTATACAAAATTTAACGGTCAAGAGTGTGTACCTACTATGGAGTAAAATTCTCTCATTTTTAGGGTTCCGTACTTGATGGTTGTTTATTACAGCACTTTTATGTACTATTTATTAAACTGATGTCTTCATAAAACCCTAGATTTGCATTTATTTTTTTCATAGATCTTATATAGGTACAGATTGATACTACATGCGAATAGTAGTAAGTAGAATAATATAACTACACAATATTTAAAATATTGTATTAAGCTGAGTCTATTGAGTAAAGGTAAATGATAAATAAATAAATACATATCCCATATTCAGGGTAACAGCGAAATCTACTTCAGTTGACAAGTCATAAAGCATTTCATAGAAATAAAAAATACCGAATTTTCTTTGAATTCATTGTGTTGATAATTATTTTGATTTTTCAAAATCAAACTGACATCTGACTTTTTCAGCGTAATTTATATGTATACTCATGCCGAATTATAGCTTTTTAGAATTAAGAATCTCGGAGCAAACTGCGGACAGACAGACAGACAGACGGACGGACGGACACGGCGAACATATAAAAATAATACAAGAATTCTTTTTTTACTACGGAAACCTTAAAAATATTTTTTTTTGCAAGAAACGTAGGTGTTGATATCAGAGCCCTTGCTTTTTGAGTACTTTTAAGTTGGTTTGAATCTTATTTAAACTGGTGCTACATATATTTGACTTCTATGATATATCTGTAAGTACCTAATGAACATTTAGTATTAGCTTGACCAACATTTCTGACACGTAAATACGTGTCTGACGACACATAAACAGTAAAACGGTAATTATTTTTCACTTGTGACTTGTACGGAACTTTTGGTGTTTGATAACAAAAATCGTTTTGCTATTTTTATTTAAGTCCGTTAAAAATTGAACACGTCGACTCCATATTCCTTGAAGGAATATAAATTTTGCCTTGGTTTTATATAACGTTTAGAAGCAATAGACGTCTGTTGGTAGGTGTTATATCAAAGTAGGTATTGTCGGAATAATAAAGTGACCTCCATCGGTCTCGCACCGGACGCCAAAATCTTGATAATAGAGTAGTCCCTATAAGTTATGTGAATTGATTATGGTGGTGCGAAATGAATGAAGTTTCTTTATTTACATTTGTTTTCTTTTAATCTTACATTTATACCTACAGCCTAGCGATTTTACTATGAACATTTTCAAAACAAATAAAATTACGATTATTTATTTACACGTTTTAGTTTATTATTAAGGTACACTTTATTTTTTAATTTGTTTATTTGATTTTCCCTGAACAACCTTATACAGAGACCAAGTAATATAATAA
>DVWM01000338.1:0-11193 GCA_018235105.1 Junonia coenia | reverse complement strand
ATTTTGTTAAATTTATATAAACCTTTTTACCACTTTTAATATATTACCTTACAGATTTGGGTTTTATGTTTTATTTTGATAGCAGATAAAACTGATATGTTTTATAGTATTTGGACTAATAATTATATTTATTAAATAGTGCTGTTGTGCGGGTAAAATTTGTTCTAAATTATCTAATGTAACATATTTAATGCATATTATTTATAAATATTAGTTTTGTAAATCCACCTCTACATTAAGTTAACTATGCTTTTCATTGCAGGAGTATGAAATTTGGCATAGATAACGTTTGCCGAGTTTTCATAATAAAGTACAAGACATTTTCGATTCACATATTAATGTATGGATAAAGGTTCCGTGTTTTAAGTTTCAAACCTCATACTTAATCACAAATACTAAATATGACTTCTATTTTCTCATTGTTACCAAGTTTCGAAATGACTAAAAATACCTTAATCGCTCACACGTCAGGCGTCCCCGTGTTACATATGCAAGCACAGAACAGTTTGCACATAATTAGCGCTGTTCAACTTTGTTTGGCAACACGTGCAACTGTCTTTTAAATAACCGTCGACTTGTTTCAGCGTGTAATTATGAACGAATTTTGTCCGCTGCCATTTGGAACGTGAAGAAAATTCACGTATTTTCTACACTGTTCTTTCTAACTGTTATTTTAATATAATTTGGTGTTTATTTTAGTTTTTAGTTTCATTTAAAATAAAAAGGGTATAGCACGATTTGTACTTATCCACAGAAGCCTTATGTAATATTTATTTGGTATTGCTTTTTATTATTTATTACTAAATATTTTCGCTCTGTTTGTTTATAGGTATACATATTTCCATATTTGTACAGATTAGGAGTCTTTTTATACTTATTTAAATATCTATTGTAAGTGAATATTACAAATGACATATCGATTCTTAAATTTTTTAATATATTTTAAATGGAAATAAGTGACATGTTTTTGTGATTGGTGACATGATTGGAAAAGCCGAAATCGATTCAAAATGACAGCAAGCAGATATTGAAAAATAATTTTTAAGCAAAAAGAATCTTATTTGAGGTGATTCTTAATTGATGAGATATTGACGATCAAAGGCAAAACGATCTCTTTTAATTTGAAGTTGAATCTCAGAAAAAAAACGAAAGACGGACATAAAATTTTCCTCGCACTTTTTAGTTCACGAAAAAAATGCTTGCGATGCAAAAAATCGTTTTGGCTTTAAAATTCTTTTAACATCAGCTTTCATTTCCATCGAGGTCAAAAAAAGAAGTTTTCGAAAATACATAACATATATTTGACATAAATTTTCTACCTTTAATTTTCCAGTAGTATAGAATTACATAGTATTATAATGGCTTCCCTACAAATTTTCACTTCGGTATCACAGCACGATCTCTTTTTGATACTCTATAAAAACGTGCATTCAATACGTAGTAAAGTGTAAAAGTAATATTCGCAGCAAAATACACAAGCGGTTTTGTTTCGTTAGTAATGCAGTTTCATATCGACCAGCAGTAGCCGTTATTTTCGTTTCACACCAACTACCAATCTAAAAGGTGTACGAATTTTCCAATAATTAAATAAATATTTTAAAATCTAAAAATAGCTAGTCGTTTATTTCTATCTTTTTAAATTTCTTCTAAGATAAAATAACATATTATACCTACTTTATGTTGACTTAGAAAACACTAGAAACAAAATTCAATACACGTAAGTAAATCAAATCTTTTGATTGCTAAGCCAACAGTAAGAATCAAATGAAAATCTAATTCATATTCTTTACACACACAATATTACAAGTTGAAATAACTTGAAATTAAAAAGTCATTTAAAGCTGTAGTATAAATTGGAGTTGATTTATTTTATTTCATTACAAATATGTAAATTTCTAGTTTGACATTAACAAATGTGGGAAGAAATTAATTTGAACAAAAACTAACGGGCATGTCCCGTTCCGGGCGGAGGGATGAATTTTTTCAACCCGTTGCATGCCGACGCGGAACAAATGGACCATTTTACTAGAGTAATGGCATACTTAGACATGCTTGTGTACATAGTTATATGCACGCTTTGTAACGATTGTTCACATTTCTTCGTCATAATTTATTTATGTTAGCGTAAGCATGTACGATTAATGGGGCTTTCGCGAATTAATCAGAGAATAAATTGGTTTAAACACCTTTGAATATTTAACAAAGGAGTAATCTTTTTAACGAGGTTAATGTTGTGAAATAATATCGTTAGGAAAACGGGAGCGTGTTTACCTTAAATGATTTATAATAACATTTCGCGATTACAGCTACTACGTCCATACTACATACATCTACGTACTCGTATATTATAATCTCATACATATGTATACATACATAAGTATCAAATTTTACATATCAGTTTTTTTAATTACTAAAAAATATAAATGTAATAAGAGCTCATCTCTTTTAGTTATCAGTAACTTACGAGTAACGTTACTCTTTGAGAGAGTGTACTACCGGAGTGTTCCGGAGCCAGCCTGTACAAATACGAGCTGTAGTTAGCGAGTTACTACGGTAAAAGTAGGAAGTGGATACTGAAATTCATTGTGTTTAAATTCCTATGTTTGTCTAACTAGGTAAGCTTTACATACAAAAAGTTATCCTTGGTAATAAATGATATGAGACTCTTAATCTTGCGGAAAATATTTAGGTTCAGAAGGTAAAAACGAAGTTATCCTACTAGGGTTCTATTTTTCTTTTTAAATACGGAACGCTAAAGATAATATATCTATTTGTGTCTAAAGCACTCTTGAGTGGAGGCTTTTGTTATTTAATATTATCATTTATGTTGGCAAAGATACATGACCTTTGCTTTTTTATCTGCCTCACAATAGCTTCTCCAACGTTACATTGATGTTAGCAGGTCATAGTTTTCCGCAACAGTAAACAACAAAAACCCGTAAATGACAAGATCGTAATAGAAATTAAGGTTTAAAAAAAAAGAATAAAAGCGAACAATAATGTTCCGCGGCGAAGTGAACACTTGTCTTATGCTGTGTACTTAATGCGCTGTCAGGACAGACAAAAGGCTTTTTAAAAGATTGTAAAAATATGGCCGACTCCCCATTGTACGGTTCGCTTTATTCAAATTATTTTTCCTTCTCATTTCCCTATTTTTTTGTTGGAAGGATTAACAATAGTACAGGTACCGAAAAATTGTATTGTTCTTGAAAAATATTTCGTTCTTTTTTTTCCCGACTACAACTTGATAGGTTAATGAGACGACATGGATACCTTTTAGTTATGTTTTATTTTTTTAAGTTTGTATACGTTACTTATACTGTTTTGAGGCTCTTGGAATTAAATACGCAAATTTGAATGTTAACAATTCAAAATTGAAATAAATATAATAAATTACTTAACTGTAAAAAAAATCAAAATACCAACCAAAATAAGAGGTCCCTCGTCTTGGATAATCCGCAATATTAGATTTAATTTTATGTAAATATTAATTTTCGTGTTGTTCATAACAAGCCTTTTATTAACCCTTTATTTGCAGGAAAAATATTAGTCCGCAATCTTGGTTAATCCACCACATTACATTTAGAATCACATCACTAACCTAACTATGTATTTCAATTAACCGATTAAACATAATTTCAGTACAACTAAAAATCGTAATATACACAATGTTACGTTACAATATATATTATATCGTGTTTTAATTATTTACTTATTTAACATATTTTTTGTAATACCTACTTATTAAGTTTCTTTTTGTGCTCTATTCTAATCTTAACTTAACTATCACAGTGATAAAGTCTAGCCACAGCTTAAACATAAAACAAAGTCGAAGCGAAAATAAACTATTACATAACGTGTTTACTTCGACAATTATTAATGGGCTAGTCATAAGTCTTGAGATTTTACTGCAAAGCGATTTTCTATAAGTGATCGTACTAGTAGTTTTATAAGAATTTCTTCAACAATGTATTATATCGACCTTTTACAAAAGCTAGGTATATAATTTTTACTTTTTGATTCATTAAAAATTTACAAAAAATTAAGCATTCTTCCGGTCAATCAAACGGACGAAAAAGCTTATACATACATACTTCATGTAAAATCTGTAGGCTGTATAGATTTGGTTCGTTGTCAATAATAAAAAAAACAAACGAAAAAAATGGCTGACATGTGGACAGCCGTTAGGCGCGAAACGAACTGAAATAAAAAAATATATTTTAAAATTCCGTTTGTGTTATAAAATAAATAATGAAGTATATTGATTTTTAGCTTGCAACAGAACGTACATGGGCGACGTGGGTAGGACGTACGAGTTAGAAGTCCGCAGGCCGAGGGAAGATCACCTTCCATTCGTGTGTCATCTAAACTTTACTGCAAATGGCGGGAATTATGGTGATATTATACAGGTAATTTATATGATTATGATTATTTATGATTTAAACAATTTATGAGACTGCGGAAGCAAGAAGGAGCTATCTACAGAGTAATTTTACATAAACATATTGAAACGGTAACTGTTTCTTTATTTTCAAACACAGATCAAAAAATCCTTGTTAGGTCGTTTTGCATACAAATACAACATATTTGAGATAATTATAATAACACAATTGTCTCGATTTTGTAAAAAAAACTGTTGTTTAGGCTCTTGTTGTTCCCGCAGTCTCATATGACTAGTAAAATATAGAGTAAATATAAAGTTGCGTTCAATGTCCTTTCAAGTGTGTTAAAAATATGAAATTAAAAAGAAAAAAAAAGTTTTTCTCCGTAATATTGTTCGTTGTAATGTAATTATTTATATTTTGGCCTCTTTCTCCTTTTGTTAGTTTGTTTTTCCCCTGAGCAAGGCTGCACTAAAAGTAGTTAAATAACATTTAAGCTCTTGGTTAAAACTTTTTGTCTTGGTTACGGTATAAAGCTAAATCGCAGTTTAAACTTATTTAAAAGTAAAGAAGGTTTTGTTTTCTTTTTTAAACATTTAATTCTTTTATTACTTTTTTTCAAATCTTGCCCTTTTCTATAGAAATAAAAATAAAAATTCTATGTTTTATTGAAATGAATATGCAACCTGATATACTACCTGATACTAGTGATAATAATACATATACATACACATAATCATACAAATATTTAGAAGCCCAATCATGCACTTATGATTTTACATAAATTAAAAACGATGCCAGATAAATATCTAAGTGTAAATGTTCTAGTCATATCGCGATGATCCTATTTCCTGGTAAATCTCTCTAACCTAAATAAAAACAAAACACTAACCTAGCTATCATCTTCCTGTAACTAACCAAGCAATCTTGTTCCAGCTGACATTCGACACGTTCACAGTAGGTAAGTTCGTGTCGTTCACCTCGGACGGTTGTCCGGATGGGCACATGACGATCGTGGAGAGAAGTCCCTCGCCCCCCACTGGCCAATGGTGCGGGTCAGCATGGGGCTATACGGTTTACTTCAGCGAGTCTGATTCTATCAATATGACGCTCAGATTGGACAGGCTGAGCCAGCAGGTGTGTATATCTTTAGTATAGAAATGTATGAATAAAAGTTTTTGTTAGAATGTCCATAATAGTTGTAACACTATGAATATGAATAGAAAATGTTAATATTAATTCTTTTATCGATGTAAATGTATAAGAATTACATAGAAATCACCACACCACACCACACCACATGAAGTTTTACATTCGCTAGATATAACTAGTTTTGTTACGTACCATCTAGCCCCAGAGGGAGGAGTACCTATCAAGATTTCCCCTGCGTGCTCAGAGCAACAGTCGTATTTAGTACCTCAATTACCTTTCAATGTTTTACTTTTGTGCCGTACATGCGCCTAGGTATTGAAGTTCACATATTCTATGACTAATGTTTCACATCTGTGTATCTCTTACTCTTGGATATCATGTATAAAAGTCGAAATATGTAAGATAGTATATACGCACTATCTTACATTGCATATGTAAGATAGTGCGTCACAGTCTGTATTATTGTATTGTCTCGTTATTAAATCGTGAACCAGTTAGTGACTTTCATTGTACTCAAGTCAAGCCCAACAATAATTGGTGTCCCCGACAACGCGGTGCTCTTACACTCCTGCATGCGCACCGCCGCACCGCCGCCGTTATGCAAATTTATTTACAAAGAAAGTATAATGAAAAAGAAATTAAAATAAAATATTCGAAAAATGGATATATTTTCATCGGATAAGACGAATGACGAAACAATGAAGTGGAAAAATAGGCAAGTGGAATTTCATAATAAAACCATTTAAAAATCCTGAAGATGTTAAAAGAAACTCAGTTAAATCGCTATCGTGAAAAATTACAACAAGAACAATATCGATATCAGAATACATGAAAAGAAGAAAGAAACAAAAAGTAAGTTATTTAGAGTCGAGATGAAAAATGTAACTTCGATATGCACAAAGAAAAGAAATAAGGAGAAATTTGAAGAAATAAAAAGGAAAATCTTAACAAATATTAATGCCGAATTGCAAGTATCCCATATACTGCGAAGTGTCAAATGATGGAGCACGACCTTATTTGCCGAAAGAATTTCGCGTTTCAGCTTACAAAGCACAACACGAAATATGATTCGGAATAGATATATATATGGAAGACGATGAATAAGACTGCATAGGCAAGAGCAGGCCGTAAATGTCAAAAGTCTAAAGGCCAGCGGCATACGATATCGGCACATGGAAAAATTATGCATAGTAACAGGTTCGAGCATTTACACATAGACATAGTCGGTATATTAAGCTATTGCGATGGTTATAGGTACATAGTAACTAGGATGGATAGTAACACTTGCTGACCAGAAGCATACCCAAAGTAAGGTATAGAAACCACGGTCCAAGGTCGTCAATTCGAGTCTAGATTATTTAGGTGCTTAACAAATAAAATGAGCATATCACGCAAATAAGCGCGGCAGAGTTAGTCCATGGAGAAGCGATCAGATTACCCGGAGATTTCTTTTAGCCGCAAAGGCAAGTAATCGAACGGATAGACAAATATTTTAAAATACGTAAAGCAGACACGGAGAAATGTATTAGTATCGATCGCTTAAAGCCCACATTTACAATTGACACCGAAGAATGCAAGAGCGCGCCAAATAAGGATACGGCTAATGTAAACACAGGAACGAACGAGCCAAGATTACAAGTTCTGGTCGAATTAGTAAACTGGTAGTTCACTTCAATCTGTAAGCACATCATCGTCATCAACACTTGTAAACATACATACATACGTACATAAAAAGTATGGGAAAAGAACAAATCAATAGCAAAGAAGAGCAGGTTATAATCGCAGAATGGTTCCGGTAATGGTGCTTCTGCTACTTCAACGCAGATGGAAACTGTTATGTTCAGAATGGAAATTTATCTAATTTTTGTCACTTTATTTATTTCTGCAATCATTGCACGACGGTAGCATACGGCAGGGGCGAACCGGGTCCAAACGGCCCGACCACCCAGCATCATTGTGTGAAGATAAAGTGAATAAGTGGTCAATAAAATTTAAGAGTGTTATTTTTTGTGATAAATCATCAAAAATATTTGAACAATAAAGTTCACATATTCTTTGACTAAAATGTTTCACATTTCTGTATCTCTTACTCTTTGATATCAGGTATAAAAGACGAAACATTGCCTATGTTAAATAGTGTGTATCAAAGTGTGTCTTACTGTACTCTTTCAGAAATAAATCGTTAACCAGTTAGTGACTTTCATCATCCACAACAAGCCTAGCAATAATTGGTGACCCCGACAGCGCGGTGCGCTTGCACTCCAGCATGCGCGCCGCCGTTATGTGGAAATTCATTTAAAAAGAAAATATCATGAAAAAGCAACATACCCGAGCACATAAACACGCTTCCTCAATTCCACTAATAAAAAGATGTCAAAAAAATTCTTATACATAAACATACCTTTAAAAATTCGCAAACAGAAATACGCCCATAAAACTCACTCAAATAAACACATCCGTGATAACACATATATAAAAACAACAAAAACCGCTACACATAAACACACTAAAACTAATCCAAATATATCCTTAAAAACACATTTACGTACATACAAATTTCTACAAAAGCAGACACATAAATAACTCTCACAACTCCTATGATTAAACATCCACACAATAATACATGTCTACACGTACATTAATAAACACCAGAGGGATCATTGTTGCAACCATTTATTAATTAAAAATTTACATTATATTACACAGTACCTGTCTCTTTGTCAAAGAAGTCTGAATTGAAAAAATTAACCATTCCATCGTTTTCCACAGATCTTAAACCAATTCTCTCAAATCCCGAAACTCTACAACACGCCCGAGTTTGAAAGTTTCGAAGCGGCCGCGAGAGAGAACATCGAAAGGGAAATATGCACTTTGAGGGAACATTTGTTGACTGGGAGACACGAATAGCGCCGGCTTTTCACTTATGACTCGGACGATTCGCTCAGCTGAATCACGAGTCAGAGTGAACCAACTAGTGATCCGACTAGTGAACCATCTAACTAGTGATCCAACTGACTAGTGAACCAACCGACTAGTGATCCAACTGAGTCTAGTGAACTGTTTGAGTTTAGTGAACTGTTTGAGTTCAGTGAGTCAACTGAGTTTAGTGATCCATTTGTGTTTTAGTGAGCCAAGTTGGCTCACTAGTCAATCAACTGACTAGTGAGTTACCTGACTAATCTGTGTCTAGTGACCCATTTTAGTTTAGTGAACCAACTGACTAGTGATCCGTTTGAGTTCAGAGAGTCAACTGAGTTTAGTGAGCTATTTGAGTTAAGTGAACCAACTGAGTTCTAGTGCAGTGATGTTTGACTCATAGTTAGTATTTTAACTGATTTTTGTTTTTAGTGTTTAGTTTAAGCTCAGTGATTTTTAGTTGTAATTTTTATTTTAGTTTTATATTTAAACCATCCCTGTAATAAATAGAATTCATATAGGAATTGACTCACATTAGAAATATTTGAATAAATGATAATATTATCGTCACAGAATTAATAGTAAAAAAATTAACACTCTTAGTATGTGGATGGGCTTAAAATTCATAATATTATGGGAAATGTGAACAATTTTAATAAATAGGTGAAACAATATAAATATCTTAGTGCTGTTCGCTAGATGTCGTATGATACAAGCAGCTTTTAACTAGATGATTACAATAGAATTATGAAAATAACAAGGTATTTAATAATAGTTACTCGAGTATAACTGAGTGAAATTGAGCATTTTTGCTTAGGTTTTAAATAATCTATGGAGGAAATATTTATTCTATTAGAATAATTAAATGTTTGCAGTTTGCTTATATCGCTAGAAATTAGTTTGCCTTCAACATTTATACTGTTAATAAAAGTTTAAATTAGATTACTACCTAATTCAAAGTTATATTATTGCAACTAAACTCACAATTTAAGTAAAGTACATAAATTACTAAATATATTAAAAATTTAAAAGACCTCTTTCCTCTAGTACTAGTTCATTATTTACTTCTCGATAAAAGTTTATCTTACCAAGTCTTATTAACTGCTATCAATAAATAATAATAATAAAAAAAATCCATTACAACAGTGGTAATAAGCGAAAACAATGGAATGAAAGGAAATTAAAAAAAAATACAACACAATCGATATCTAAACATATTAAGCACTAACAAGCTTACTATGAAAACTTTACCAATGACACACCAAAGTTTTTACATGAGAAAATCTGTAAAACAAAACATACGTGCCTATTTCGGTGAGCAAGACCTAATAATCGTTTTATCAAACGGTTATAGGAAACAATTTATCTTCTAGAGGAGATATAAAACGATAATAAAATAGTACATCTATTAATAAAATGTCTGCAACGCTGCACTGGATGCTGGATATAAACCGTATCGATCAAGTTTAAATTTAGTTCCGTGCCTACTGTTACTACTGCTAAAGGTTTCGGCAGACAGACACAACACGATAGAAATAGTTAGACACTAGACTGATTAAAATATTAAACACTGTTTCTGGAATAAGCTACAAAACAATGTGACAATTATTTTTATGGCCCTCTATTTTTGTTAACTTGAGAATTTATGACAAAACTAGCTGACCCGGCGAACTTTGTTCCGCCTTAATGGCAATAAATAAGCAAATTTTTTTGTCCTTTTTTTTGTCCTTCTTCCTTCTCCTGGCTCTAAACTATCTCCCTGCCAATTTTCAGCTAAGTCGGTTCAACCGTTCTTGAGTTACAAGTGAAGTAACTAACCCGACTCTCTTTTATATATACCTATAGATTAATCAAGTGACGAATAGGCTAGTTCTGCTAGCGGTTCTGAAGCACTCATATCATAAAATGCTGTGATATTTTTTACAAGCATCTATTGCCTATTCCCAATGTCTGTCTGCCGTTAATCAACCTGATGATGTAAGTGGGAGGTGACCATATACAATATGGCAACCAAGATCATGGTCATAGGAACTCCGGAATTAAAAGAATCAGATCTGTTTTGCTCCATGTTTAGCTATCAAAAATACTTATCAGTTAGCCTTATATTAAAAGAATCCATTACATTACACCCTTGTAAGTAATAATGAAATAAGCATTGACTTCCAAAATTATTAAATAAGGGATAATTTATGTGAAAAGGTAGTTGAACTTATAAAAATAATATTATTCATAGCAATGCAAGTCTCGAAGACGATGCGGGTGTAAAGACAAATTGATTTTCATATGACGGCTTGTTTGATACGAGTGTTTAAAGTGACACTGAGTAATAGAGGTACGGTGATATGGCAGAAGTCGGATGACTAAATTATATCTATCTTTATTAAGACTTTAACAGAATTCGTGAGACACAAGTATGTGTGTCTCTACATGTTTACACGAATTAGCAGATGCTATTTTTTGTTAGCGACTTCGCTTGTATTTATGTAGGTAAGCATATTTTATCTTAAAATAATACCCATTTATAAAACATAGTCACGATCACGACCATCTGGATTACTATACCGTTAAAATGGTTCCATCATTTTAAGATTGGTTCAGAACTTTCGAAGTTTCCTTGACTCAAACATAATTCTCACAGTTTTTTTATTTTTGGTATTGGATTTTAGAAGAATTGTTCATAGAAGACATCATAATTTAAGAGATTTCGTATCTTTTGATACTTATTTTCTTTAAATACTTATTG
>DVWM01000337.1:0-11193 GCA_018235105.1 Junonia coenia | reverse complement strand
AAAACGGCTCTACTGCGGGATCGCTTTCGCATGCGCATCCGCTGCCCGAGGTTTCGCCTTCAGTCTAAGGCCATATCCAAACTGCTGTTCTCTTCGCAGCCGTATAAAATACCCTCATTTCACCAACTCTCACCGACGCACCCACGGTCGAGGAGAGATACCTTAGAATTGATTTTCAGAAAACATTGAGTAATATCCGAAATCAAACAATCATAGTGACACCACAAAACATACGAATATACTGATGTAACCTTATCAATTCCAGCGAGGTAGTTGAAGAGCGGTACGAAGTGCACCGCAGCTTCTTCTCCCGCACCACGTACTATCGCTCCATGCTGGAGAGCAAGAACAAGGTGTTCCAGAACATCGTGAAGGCCGCTGATAGTGACCGCAGCGCTGACGTCAGCGAACAGCTGCGACTGATGCGGGACTTGAATGAAAGGTAGGGTTATAGTGGTGTTTTTGTTTGATGTTTCTATTAGCAATATATTTGACCAGAAGAGTGATAGTTAATTCAGAGTATTAGGATCGGCTATTTACATAGCTTAAGCTTGGAATCAATTGATTGTCTATATCGGCACAAATATCACTTTTGATAAAATTATTTACTACAAAAAGTTTTAAGAGTAAAACTATATAGAAGATTTTGCGCCTAAAATGCCTGAACATTGAGTGCTAACAAAAAAAATATGTCTAATTCTCTACATTACATTACACAAATACCTCACCGTATCTTTAAGAATCTACAGTCAAAATAATTTTAACAATACCACAAAATTTTTTTATCAGATTCGCTCACGTATCCTCCGAAGCGACTAAAAAGGAGGCAGAATTACAACGTCTTGTACGAGCCTGGGACGAATTTGAGACTAAGAAGAGAGCAGTTGAAGAATGGGCGTCCAGAGCTGAGGCCTTGTTGGCTGATAACCGAGTAGACTCCAAGCAGGCCGTGGACTTCCATAAGAGATTCTTCCAAGGAGCCGATGAGAGGGCTGTTTCTGAACTGGTTCGGTCTGGAAGGGAGCTTATTGAGGTAAGATATAAATGAATAAATAAGTCAAAGAGTACAATACCATCATGGAATATCTGTCAGTTGTGCACACATACAACACAAATACAAATACCCAAACCACGACATAAGTTCATATGTCCAATACAGTCAATTAGATGCTGTGACCACTGCCCGATTGTGTCATCATATTGGAAATATATATTTTAATTCTTTTATTAGCAAGCAAATGAGCAAATGGGTCATGGAATGTTAAATAACTATCTAAATTCAACATCAGTAACGTAGAAGTTATACTTGTGGCTTAATAGAGGCTCCTGCCTCTGGAACAGCTATGGATCAAATGGATTTAGAGATAAGGAATTAGCAATTATCTCATTAATTGTAGACAACGTAGTTGTAGTACCTACTATTTTATACTTAATACTTTGAATTTGCACCCCATAATAACAATTTGTATCCTTACAGCTTGTAAACGAAGAAGACCGTCCCAAGGTGGTGCAAACGGTGGAAGAATTACAGAAGAGATGGAAGGAACTGCTAGATAGAGCTCCACCGCATCTCATGCGTTTAGAGTTTAGATTGGACGAAGCAGTATTCCATCATTGCATCAAGGATATTGAAAAGGAGATCGTTTATGAAGAACAAGTAAGTTTACAAAATAAGTAGTGTAAAATTTGTACTAAATTTTACCTCGTTAAATAAACCACCAAAAGAATTCTTTTGCGACTTTCTCTTGGGACTGACACTCAACTTTTCCGTTAAGACTGTTAAAGATTTTGTTGGTGTTCAAACAGGGGACATTTTTGAACATCAACAATATTCCTGTTATTAGATAAAACATTTCAAGATTTTATGTACAAGAAGGAATTTTTGTAGGTGAGAGGAATTTTAAATCATTCTCTGTCTATGGTCTATGGTATAATCTATGGTCTTTATACTTCATTGGTCGTTTTTGTTAACGTGTTATAGTTTTTATAAAAGTTCAATACATTTGGGACCATAACTAAAATTACGTTATATTCCAGGCATACAACCAAAGCGACGATGCCGACGGAATTCTCATCAGAAACGAAGAATACTTCCGGAACCAAGGCAAGATCATGCAAGTAGAGCAATGCTTGCAGAACCTAAAGAAAATCTCCACAAGTTACACACACCAAACTCAAGACAAATCCTTAGAAGATGCCTTGAAAAAATGCGAGCAAGAATGGGAATCAACCGTCCATAGAGTTGAGAACTTTAGACAACAGTTGCAAAGAATTCCCGCTAAATGGGACGCGTATAGAGAAAAGTTTAGGGAGATGGAAAGATGGATGGACCATGTGGACAAAACCATGGATAGTATTGTGAGGGAAGTGGATTCGGCGGAGGCCTTTGAGAGAGAGAAGACAATCTTCCAAGTAAGTAGTTTAGGATTAAGTTGAAATGTTAAGTGTTTGTTTGTCCATATAAAGGGTAATAATTAATATATTTGAGCAAAAGAAAATATAAGATATTATCGATGTAATAATTATTGAGTATTAAGATTTAAGCCCTCAATTTCAATGTAGCAGTTGAGATATTATATGTTTTTACTTTATTTTCTCACTAATATTATCATTTTTATTTGCTCCCATTGGATGACCAGTTAAAAGAGTTGATGGTAACTATGTTAATTTCTTAGCTGTTATGAAATAATAAATTTTTCTGCGTTTTATTAGCTTTATGACGTACACGTTTTTTTTTTGCAGTAAATGTGACATGTTTGCCATAGTTATTTTAATTTATGTAATGTTTTTATATTTAAAATATTTTTAGAACATCTGCCGTGAAGCTGATCGCAAACGAGAAGACATGAAATGGCTCGTCCAGACATTGGACATGCTTTCAAACCATTGCTCAGACACGGAGGCCCAAGAGGAACAAGTTAAGCTAGAAAATCTAATAGCTAGGTACAAGAATCTCATACCGACCATAGAAATCACCATGATCAAGACAGAAACCTACACAAGATGTTATACCTACCGCCGAGAGGTACACGAAGTGATTTGCATCCTTGAAAATGCTAAAGAAAGGGCAAAGGTTGAACCAGACTTACAATCACTTCAACACGTCGAGCAACTTGTTCTCGAACAACAAGCTGCGGTACAGCAGTTGGATCGACAACGTCCATCTGTCATGTCAATGCTCCACCGCGGCAAGGAACTCATAAAAGACGCCAACGCTCCAGCATTTGTTAGAGAAGATGTACGAAATCTCGAAACTGGCTGGAATACAGCTTATGAAACGAATACGGAACGTTTAGACAAACTCCGTGACACACAGAAGGTGTGGTCCAACTACGAATACCAAAAAGAGGAATTGCTTTCTGATATCAACAAGATTGAGAGCTACGTTGCTCATCCAGGCTTAGAACTTGGTGTTTCTAACATAAGTCGAGAACTCCAAGAAACGAAGGCCGTGCATGTAGATTTGGAGAAGGCTAAGGCTGAGAAATTACCTCAACTCCAAAAAACGTACGCAGAATTACAAACTCTGACTGCTAATAAACCAAAACCGGTGATAGAAAAAGATTTGGAAACTATCGAGCGTAAGTTAGGAAGAGTTCAAGATGAAGTTCAACACAAGGTCGAACATTTGGAGAAGTTCAACGAGGAATGGGTGAAGATTGAACATAAATTAGAACACGTACGCGAATGGATTAAGAAGGAAAGTCCCATGCTTATACAGCAAGTTCAGTCAGAGAACATCACGCCTGAAGAGCGTGTAGAGAAATCTCAAGGATTGCAAAAAGTTATCGCAGAAAAGTTAGAAATCGTCAGAAACGTGGCTGACCAAGGCACCAAGTTGGCCGTCGAGCATCGTATGCAAGATGCTAACAAATTAAAAGGCGAAGTAGCTCTCCTTGAAAAGATGATGGCAGACTTACAGCGATCGATAGAACATCAAACAAAGGTCGTTGAACATGACTTGGCTAGTTGGAAGAAATACCAAAAAGGTGTAGCAGAAATCAAACCATGGATAGAGGAAGCCGAAATTAAATTAGGTAATGTTCCTAAACCAACAACACTACCGGAAGCTCAGCAGCTACAACAACAATCAAGAGCCTTGATTACCGACTGTGAAAAACAGTTGATGAACCTACAGATTTTGTCCAGCGTCAGTCACCAATTGTCTGGCAAAACTAGTGCACCAGATGAGGTAGACGCTATTCACTCGAGATGGGCAGTTGTACATGATTTAGCTGACCAATGGAATAATAAACTTGATAAACTAGTTACAAATTGGGAGAACTTCGAAAAAGAAGCCCAAAAACTGGAATCTTGGATCGAAAATGGTGAAAAATTACTTAGCAGTCGCGCTGTTAACATCGAAACACCTCAGGTAGAAAAACTTGACAGAGAGCTAAATAAACTTAAGTCATTCGGTAACGAAATATCTCAACAACAAGCCAAAATAATAAGTCTCTCTCAAATATGTGACAATATATGCCACAGTGTTCAACCTGAAGGAGCAGCTGTTTTGAAAAATAAAGTAGCTGACATAAAAGATCGTACAAATGCACTCGCTGAAGTAGTCAGGACAAGAGTTAATGAATTATCTGACAAAATTATTGTTAAACAAGAATTCCTTACCAAGTTGCATAACTTTGACAATTGGATAACTGATTTCAGACGAAAAACTGAAAGCTACGACCAGGTTAGTGCCGACAAGGTAGAACCAACACTTCAGTCTATGCACGTTTTACTTCAAGAACATGCAGCAAAGGCTCCTGAATTTACTGATATCTACAACGAAGTTAAAAATATGACGCTGGCGTCTCATCCAGAGGAGACACGCGCACTAAGCGATACTTATTCAAATATCGCTGAACATTATCAAATAATTGAGTCGAATATACAACAAAACAAGGGTATCCTACAAAAATGGTCTGAGCTTCTCAACTGGTACGAGGACAATAAACAACAATTGAACCATATACAATATCAAATAGAGGGTCCTAAACTAACTCCCGAAAGCTATGAGGTCTTACGTCAGGAGCTAGTAAATATTATTACTAAGATACCGGAATGGAAAACTAATGTTGCTTTATTAGATGGTCCATCCAGGGTGAAAGTGACAGACCAAAACACGGGTAGGATAATACCACCTAACAGCTTGGTGAAAGAAATCGAAGTAAAAGCAGATTCGTTGTTAAACCTGGTAACTTCAAAGCGCGATCTAGTACAGAAAGTTGGTGCTAGATGGGATAAGTTTAATGCGCAAAATAAGGCAGTAATAGAAATCTTACACAATGTACAGTCTGTTCTGAGTGAGATGGCTCAGCAGCCGGTGCCATTAACGGAGGCGACTATTCAGGAAATGACAGAAAAATTAGATAACCTGGATAGTGAATTAAAGGAGAAGCAGTCTGTAAGAAAAGAATTGAGAGAAGAAGGGTTACATTTGATGAGAGAAGATCAACCCAACATGGGTACTATTCAGAACGCCTTAACAGCAGCTGATAATAGTTGGGATCAAGTTGTTAACGCCGTTCGTGACACTAAAAACAAGTATATACTTCTATCATCCACACTACAAGAATTAAAGAACTTTACTGTTGCCTTTGACAGAGAAATGAGCAGAGCTGAACAACTGCATAATGAATGCAAAGAGGCACCGAATGATTACGTACAAACTGCTCAATTCCTAGATAAAGCAAAGAAATCGTACGAACTGTTAAAACGATCGAAAGGATTACTAGATCAAATGGACGTAATTAAACAATCTGTTTTGAAACAAGCATCTACATTAGGTGGATTTGACACAAGTCCTTTGGAAGACGCATTTTTGAACTCACAGACACATTGGGAAAAAGTTAATGATGCTACCATTAAAAGAATCCAAGATTTAGAATCTCAGCTCTTGGTATGGAGACAAATTGACGACACTAAAAATCAAGTCGTTACTTGGTTAAGTGAAACAGGACAGAATCTCGCAAACGCTTGTGATAATTTAGAAATCAGATTTGGACAAAATCATCTTATGAAATACAAAGAAGAATTGCCACTTTACTTAGGTCTTAAAAATAGCATTAAAGCTAAATGCGAACAGATTACCAACTTGAATAAAAATATTCCATTGGGACAAGTTTCATCAATAGTCGATTACTTGGACAATGAGTTTGACGCGTTGCAGACATTAGCTGATAACTTAGAGAGTGCAGTTTCATCATTAGAATCTAGAGAAAATAAATTAAAAGAACAAATTAAAATCTTATCGGATAACATCAGTAAGATTCGTGACGATATTATTAAATGTGACGATATGTCAGGTGATAATGCTAAAATACTTGATCGCCTTAAGAAGTGTCAATCATGTAAAGTAGACTTACAAAACTTAAGTGATGAGATTGATAACCTTACTCAAAACGTATCCGAAATGAATGCTAACTACCCAGGATTTTACGAATCTCTTGTTCCTAAAGAATTAAGTACGTTACAAAAACGATTTGAAAGTGTACTTATTCATGCCAATAAAACTGAAACAACTTTACTTACATTCCTTCAAAAGCTGTTTACGGATAAGTTGAGTATGTTCAATAGAAATTTGAAAATATTAGACGACAAAACTAGATGGTGCATGCCAGACGTTAATAGTGACAAATATAACCTGGAAGTTAAAAATGCAGCTCTCGTAGATGTGGAAAATGGAATCGCGGATTCTAAAAAGAAAATAGAAGAGCTCAAAGAAGCTTCAGAGATATTACGTATTGTAGCTGAACCAGCTTGTGCTCAAGAAGCAGCTTCGCAAACGGAAAAAGCCCGAAAGAATTTGGAGGTACTTACAGCAAATTATGAAGAGATTAAGAAACGATTACAGGAAAATATCGAAGCATGGCAAGATTACGAGATGCTTTTAGAAAACGTTTCAGAATGGCTGAAAGATAAAGAAAATAGAGTTAGACAAGAAGCTGCCAGCCTGGTTGATGTCAATGATATTGACGACAAAATATCTGAAATTGAAAAACTTAATGACGAAATCAAAGATTACGGAGGTGAAGTAAATAAGCTCACAGAAATTGGCGAAAAAGTGCTATCACGTAATCCTGATTCGCGTATTTCTCAATATATTAATCACTTAGAAACAAGATATCAGACTGTTGGCAAGTTTATGGCAAATCAACTAAATAGATTGAAAGACCTTAAAAACAACAAAGGCAAATATGACAAATCAATTGCTGAATTTAAGGATTGGCTGCAAGATACCAATGCGAAAATAGCAGACATCGCAGCAATGAGTAAGCATGCTAAGCCAACAGCTGCTGATTTAGATCAAGTGAAGAAATTAAATGAAAACAAGGAAGTTGGTCAAAAACTTCTTAATAGCGCTATAGAATCTGGCGAAGCACTATTTAGTGGTGTTACTCCCGAAGCTAGAGAGCAAATAAGGAACGAATTAAGAGCATTAAGAGATTACTTTGAGGATTCCGTTGATTCACTTAATAACGTAATCAAAGATATTGAAACTACGATTAATAAGAGATCATCATTTGACGACACCTTTAATCAAGTACAAAAATGGATAAGCGACAAAGAAACTGAATCGGGTGAATTTAAATTGTCACCTACCCTTCCCGAAAAGAAAGCTCAACTACATGCCACTAAGATTCTACATCAAGAAGTGGATTTGCATCAGTCTATGCTATCTCAACTTACTGATAAACTCAAGCTTATGCCTGATGAAGACGCAGAAAAAAGTCTTACGAATATAATTGATCGATATAGAAACATGTCAACAGAACTCAGCAAACGAATTGCAACTTACGAGTCTCATGTTGCAGATCACGAGAAATACGTTCAAATGTTTGAAGATATTCGTGATCGTCTTAATCATGTAATTGCTGAAAATAGTTTAGTCACTTATGCAGTCGTTTCACAAAAAGAAGACGTTGACTCTAAAATAACAGCTATAGAAAAAGTCAAATCGAAAGCCCAAGAAATTGACAATGCCTTGGGTAATGTAAAATCACAACTACATACTGTTTTGGAAACAACTAGTCCAAATGGACATCCAGTTCTAATAAGTGAGTTTGAGCAATTAAAAGTAACGTGGGATCAATTTGCAAAACAATGTAATGAGTATGATAAAAAACTTAAGGATACCATAAAACAATGGAATGAGAGTCAAAAAACTTTAGACGAACTTGATGAATGGCTAAAAGTAAAAGAAAATCAAATAAGAGATCAAAGCCTTAAGAGTAATCTTGAGGCCAAAATCGCACACCTGCAAAAAGTAAAAGAAATACAAGTTGAACTTGGTTCTAAAAAGGCTGAGTTTGCCGCTTTAACTGAGAAGCAAAATTTGACTGGTGAATCTGATCTTATCACAAAAACTTCAAAATTAGCTACAAGATATCATACTTTAAACAACCTTGTTAATGAAATTATTTCAAAATATGAAGTATACGTATCTGAGCACCAGACATTCGAAAGTGAATATAATAATATGGAAAAATGGTTAGTAAGTATGCTAGGTGAACTCCAAGATCTAAACGAAATCGTAGGGGACTATGCCGTTTTACAAGAGAAACAGAATAAAGCTAAAGAACTGTATGAAACTAGGAATAAGAAAACACCTGCTTTTGAAGAGTTCCTTAGCTTAGGAGAGAAACTTTATGCTCATACTAGTCCTGATGGTCGCGAAATGATTAGACAAAAAATAAGAAAAATAAGAACCTTGTGGGACAGCTTTGGTGACAGTTTTCAAGAAACTGTTAATAAGTTGGATCAATGCTTATTACAATTTTCCGACTTTTCTCTTGCCCAAGAACAATTAACTAAATGGTTGAAAGATGTTGAGAAAGCAATGCAGCGCCACACTGAATTGAAAACATCACTGGAGGAAAAGAAGGCGCAACTTTTAAATCATAAAATATTACACCAAGAGATTATGTCACATGTACAACTTGTTGAATCTGTCTGTGACAAAGCCCAACAATTGGTTGATCAAACCCATGATGCTTCTTTGAATGTATATTTGCAATCTATTAAACAACTTTTCCAAAACATTGTTTCAAAGTCACAAAATCTGCAAGATAATTTGGAGGAGTGTGTTAAGAGACACGAAGATCTTGTACGTCTTCTTCAACAATTCAAAGAATGGCTTGGGTCACAGTCAGAAAAATTACTTGACATAGAAAACGCAGTGGGAGAAAAGCCCGAAATAATAAGGAAACTTCAATCTGCGGTTGCTCTGAAAGATATTGAAAAAGTTGGATCAAGTAAATTAGACGAGATTAGAGCTATATTTACGACTGTAAGCAAAAGCACATCAGAAGCTGGAAATACTGCTATTCAAGCAGAAATCAATAATTTACATGAACAACTTACTAAGGCAGTAAATAGTATTGAAACGTCAGAGCAAAAATTGAAACATACTTTAGAAATTTGGAACAAATTCGATTCTTCCATTGAATCTATAACCGGTTGGCTTAAAGATATGGAAGCTAAATGCCGAGATCAAAGTCTATGCTCAACATTGGCTGAAAAAGAGGCTCAATTACAGAGATACGTTGATTTACGCAACGAAATTCACGCCAAGGAAAAAGAAATAGATGCGTTCGTCGATGAGTCTCACAGCCTTATCTTATTAAGTGGAGTCGAAAGATTAAAACCACTAGTAATTCAAATCAGCAGTCGGTATCAACAACTTCATTTAATATCCAAGGATATTGTAAACCACTGGTTAGAATTAGTATCTGATCATAAAAAATATGTTCAACTAAGAAACGAATTTGATACTTGGTTGAAACCCTTAGAAGAACAATTATCGCAAATGCTTGTTAAAGAAGATAAATTAGGCATTGAAAGTAAGGGAAATAAGTTGCAAGTATTTTTATTAGAGCGTGAAAATGGAGAACATAAAATGGGCATATTAACAACAGCCGGAGATAAAGTTTTACCCGAAACTGCTGCGAATGGAAGAGAAAGTATTCGGTCTGAAATAAGAGAATTGAGAGAAAGATGGGACAAACTAAACGATAGTATTTCGCAACAGCAAAAGGAATACGAATCGCAGACTTTACAATGGTCAAGTTATCAGGACGTATTGCAACAAACGTTATCTTGGTTAGATGAAAAAGAAAAAATAGTGGAAAGCGAAGAAAAGGTAGTTCTAAATTCTGCTCAAGAGATTAAGTCAAGATTGCTCAAAAATAAAACTTTATTACAAGAAATATATTCGCATAAGAGAGTTATTGAAACTGTCACCGAGAAAGCTAAGAGTGTGGCAGCTAGTATTCATTCCAGTAAAGGGGAAAGTGAAGAAATGGCTGCAATTATTAAATCTGTTTGGGATAGATATAACGCTCTAACAAATAGACTGTCATCAGTGATTGATAAACATGAAAATTCATTTGAAATTTATCAACAATTCGCTGATCAACAGAAATCCCTGCAAGATTATCAAAAGCATTTATGGGATCGTTTGCATTTACTATCAGACTACACCGGTAACAAAGCAGCCTTACAAAGTAAATTAGCGAAAATACAAGAGCTGTTGGACGCGATTCCGAATGGAACGAATAAGTTGAAAATATTGTCCGACCTTATTGAAAATAACGCTTCGAAGCTGTCACCTCGTGGTAAAGAAGGTATGTCTCGAGAATTGGGATTATTAAGAGCTGATTTGGAAAAGTTCACCGCTACAGTACATGATGTAAAACGAGGCATAGAAGAAAAAATACAACAATGGATCGAATTTGATTCTGCAAATGACAGATTGCAACACTGGTTGAGTGATACAGAGATGAGCTTAAAGACCTACACCCCCAAAGCTACTCTAGAAGAAAAGATCGATCAACTTAACAAATACCAGGTAAGTTTTTCTTTTAATATTTTCATTTAATTAGGACAATCATTTTATAATTAATTGTGAAATATTTCAAACAGGATTTGAGTAAAGCAATTGATAATCATGAAAGTGATTTGAATACGGTCGTAAATTTGGGTGAAGCCTTGGATCAAGTAAGAAAAAGATTGACAAAATTTAAATTAATGAGCACCGTAGGGTTTAGTCTAATTTTCAGTAGAATATGATCTAATCTCACTTTGAGACTCTAACAAAAGGGTATTACTTACTAGTATAATTTACTTTATCTATACTATACATATATTTCTAAATATACAAAATTACTAATGATAGAAAGGGGTGTGGGATAT
>DVWM01000336.1:0-11201 GCA_018235105.1 Junonia coenia | reverse complement strand
TATCGGGCAATCGTGCTCGGAGAAAGGCGAAGACTGTCCGATCGGCCGGAAAGGTGATGCTCACTGTTTTCTGGGATTTACAAGGTGTGATCCACCTTGGCTACCTAAAGAGGAGTTAAACGATCACTAGGCTGTACTCTACCAAAATATTGGACCGATTCGACGCTCAATTGGATAAAAAATTTCCCCATTTGCGAAGAAAAAAGAGCTCTACCACTGCGATAACACGCCGTCTCACACTTCTACCCTTTTCACAGCCATATTGGTCGAATTCAGTCAGTAGCTGCTTTATTATAGCTACGTATTTTTCAAATTTGATCCCGTACGACCTTTTTTGTTTCAATAAAACACCACTCGTTGCAAACCACTCGATCTTAAAAAATCTCGAATCTTAAAAAATAAATAGCCACTTTTCCAACATTTTTGTTCTTCATTTGTAGGCTAAGTACTTATCGGACTATTCCCGTATGATCTATTTCTAGTAAAGAACTTAAACGTAACTATATAACATAATGTTAAAAAAAATAGGTAAAATGACTAAACAAAAAAATAAATATAATGAAAACACCAGATTGAGATCTTGTAATATATCTAATCGTGATTATATCATATACCTAAAATTTATATCGTGTATTTCGAATACAGGTGGTCTGATCTTGATAAAATCATGTAGGTATTTAGTATTGCTCGTAAGTTTATTTAGTGCCTACCAAAAAAACTCAACTAAAATCGTCCCAAAACAACGAACGCAGCTCAGGTTCCTAAGTACAAGAATTTTGTATAATAAGCGCTTCACACTCAACGGCCGCAGTAAAATCATGGGAATCTTTATCAGGGATCCGGAAACTTACTTAACAGAAATACTAACACACAAGATACGTCATACATCCATATGGCCAACCCGGGGACGAACCCGCAACCGTTTCTTTCAGTTACAGTATCCACTGCGGCAGTTCTATCATAATATTACTAAGCGTATTTTTCACCGATTTGTCCAATGGATCCGATTAATATGAAACGCTTACGCGGAGATACCGAAAAACTTATTATTTTCAATTTATCTATAACTAAAACAAAAATTATATCTCAGTATTTCCATCGTAAATATGTTTCATAAAATTACTATTATCTATAATGTGAAATAATAAATAATGAAATATTTTGCCAACGCAATAGCTTTATATGATTAAAATCAACAAGATCATACGATTCGTCATATTATATTTGTTGTCAGGGGAATTATCGCCAAATATTGATTACATAATGCACACTACATTTTTGTACGGATTAAATTACGTATCTGTATAATATGACAGCGTATCAGAGATACCGTATAATAACTTTCTGAATTATCTTTAGTATTTGCGTATACAATAATGTAAATGATCACATGTATCACAAGGGCATCGTTAATTCCTCTACCTCTACATTATAAGCTTCTTAGAAACATAAGCTATTAGTCGAGCACTATTAACTAGACGGATAATAATTTAAATCGGTAGTTTAATAGTGGATGCATGCAGTCCCATCGTGGACAACGTGACTCGAATTGATAGGAAATGGACAACCGGAATTAATTGACGAGTCTGGAAACGATGTTCAATGGATCACAAGGCATTCATAAAGTATAGTTTTAGTATTTTTAATAGAAAATTTTCAATTTTTTCTTCATAAATTTTATTTCACTAAAGGTGTTTTCAGGTAAAATGTACTGTAATTTATATGGGAAATCCTTTATATGGCGTAAATGACGTCATATATCCGTGTTTTATATCTGAATTTGAGCTTATCTTCGTGATTAATGACTAGTTAAGCTACACGTTTGATTATTTTAACATATTCTAATTTATTATTAGTGAAAACTATTTCAGATAATAATAGCTTGATATATTTATAAGTGTGGGAAATACACACACATGTCGGGTTCCTAATGAGAAAATTAGATACAACCCGAAATAAATATGAAGAGACTTACCGGCTGCTAAATATACTCCAGAAAGCAAGCTTCCGACCCACGCGACTGTGCCTTTGCCTTCTCCGAAGAACGTGACCAATTCAGGGAGGAAAATTCCAAAAGTGTACGCAATTCCGTCCACTACGAGGTTACACATGAAGGATGCAAACACCACCACCCAACCGTAACCACCATCTGGTGGTGGGGGAAGTTCTCCATAGTCGTAGGCCTCATCATCATCGTCTGCGCCCTCCGCCGTTAGCCGCGCCGCCTCTTCACAAGATGTTTCGCTTTCAGTCTGTAACAATAAAAGTGGTTATCCAGCGGAGTTATAAGCAGTATATTTCAAATTTTATATGCACATTAACTTCACTATAATAATAAAAGTATAACGTCAAACAATCATTCTTGTTGATAGTCACAACGATAGTAATCAATCACGACGCAAGGACGACGACGGTATTAATGAAAACATTGCAGATCAATAACTAAATTAAGACTACATGAATTTCAGAAAATATTTAGTGATATGAGTGATGGGATTTGATATCCTCAATAAAAATACCTTCCTATTTATTTGATGAATCATTGCATCTTTTGCATTAAATATCTTTTGAGTTTTTTCCCTATCTCACACAAATGGTCTCATTGTACCTGGACCAGAAGAAATGAAAAGTCTATGACATAAAATATTTAAATTTCTTTAGGTGTAAATGTATTTAAAAAATGGAAAATATCATGTCCGCGTCAATTTTCAGTTATGTTTACCCAAAAGTTTTAACCTTGTTTGTATCATCTTAGCAAACTGCCTGCTCTTGTAATGAAATATAAACAACTTTATCTCTCGATCCATCAATTTCGCGGTCATTGTCAAAGACTGCGTGAGGTTTGAATACCAGTTTCTAAGGTCAGCTAAGCACGTGGTGTGGATGATAATTGTGCTTTGTATTTATTTACAATTATTACAAACATGCAAAATATAACGATAATTGTTTCACTTTTTTGTCAATGTGATCATGATCATACCCGGATCTTTGTTTGGCCCGATAACCAATTAGACAAAATATATTAAATTTCCATAGAATTTGTAAAAGGTTGTGTAAAACAAAGTGTAAAAAAATACGGTCAGTGAAACGTTAAGGGCGCAATTTTCTTTTTATCGTTGAGCAACGCGCACACTACAAATGTCATGTACCTACCCTCTGCATGTAGAAGACGAACAAAGCAAGCATACACATTATATATTTGTATAAACATTTCTTATAACAGCTGTTTGTTTTAACACGAGATAACAACCGCTTGTACTGACTTCTATGTACTAGAAATGGTATTGTTTATACTGCTATAGTTTATCAGTCCTTTGTGTAAGGCAAGTCGACTACAGAATTATATCGCTATTATGTCGCAAGATGTATCCGTATATATGCAATAATCGTGTACGTCCATGTTGGTGTTAATCTCAAGAAAAAAATACTAACAATGAATTTAAATATTATTTTTATACCTAGGATGTAGACCTAACTACGAATTGCTGATGATTTATTTATAACATTTGGCTTTAATATTGCGCAAGGAATACTAAAGGTAGAGCATTTATATCTCTTCAATATCATCAATCTAAATTAATAGGTGTACAAGGTAAATGTGAAAAAGATGCAAAACAGCTTCTGTTTATTTTTGTGCCATTCCGATATCGATGGTGGACTATTGACGTAAATGTAATGTTGTTTTTAAATCTAAGGATTATTATATATTATTCTAAACTACTTTTTAATGGCCTAATAATAAATTAAGCACGTATATAATACACATTGATTTGATACACAAAACATGGACAATCACTCTATTATCCGTGTTGTGACTGACGTCATTCGAGAGGAAAATTTAGTATAAGGAAGTGTTTACAAACTATAATATTAGTAATTCGTATCAAGCATGGTTATAATAAAATATGGGAAATTGTCAAAGGAAATTGTATAATAGAGTACTAGCATCTGATACGTTTGCTTATGTAAAAGAAAATGAAGGAATTGTTTACTTTTGCCTTACTATAAAAATTAGGCAGACAAATAATAATACTTTTGGTGGAATTATTTTGTTAGTATTTCCTGGAAAGTTATCCAAACTTAGGTGTATCATTAACAGGCTTACTTTTTACGTTTCACGTGTTAACTACTTATCCCATGATTTGTTCCAGTTATTAGTTACGGAAATGAACTTCTCCTCCTCTTATGAATAAAATAGTATTGTCAACAAGAAGCTTCACTTTTTAAATGGACTTCTGTAGGGCTATTCCAACCAAAAATCGAGACTCACTTAAGCGAATTTTTTACACTTCACTCACACGATTGATTGTACAGTATTTGTCATTTTTGACGTAAATTTATGCATTCTGCATTGAATATTCTATAATCTATAGCAAGTTTAGACTAATTTAAATTTGTCAGACCGAATGAGCAAAATGACTTCACTTGAGTGAGTCTCGATTTTTGGTCGGAATAGCCCTACTGGTTTAACATCTACATCATCACGAGCAAAGCTGAGGGAAAATATTTTAGTTTATTGTGCGTATTTTAAGTAGGTACTCCGAAACAATAGAGCTAAAACGGAAAAATATAACCGTTAATTTTCTCGGTAGATAGTAATTATTTTAGTTTTTATAGTTTCAATAACAGTTTCCCATGTGGATTTCTTATAGTTTTAAAAACAAATTATGATTATTTCGTAACGTAATTCCAGAAGTTTTTACTGTCGATAATTCTGACACTCAATGAAATCTTTTTAATAAAGGTTATAAAACATATCTAGGTACTTAGCAACAATGTACACAATGAATACGAGATAAGAGCACTCATAAAAAGATTATACGAAAAAATACCTCGATTAATGTTATCTACACATCCAGATCAATCGGAGTAGATACAATTTATAATTTCATAAACATATTGAATATTAAAAATAAATGCAGTAATTATACATCTCCTATTTACTTTTGCGTTAAAACTTACGCGCATAGCTTGAAATTTTATCCATTTTAGGAAATTGATAAAAAATTCCATGTAGAAATAATATTTTGCAAATATCATTTGAATAAATGAATATTTAAATTCAGCTGATGTCCAATGTTGTTTTCGGATAAACGTCAAGTATTTTACCTTGGCTTTGTTTACAACAAAGGCCGGTTATAGTGATCGATTTTCCTAACGTGTTGAATTATATTCTCCTACGCTTAGTACGGAGTAACCTGATATCATAATATGTACTCGAATTAATTATACATAATTAACTATAATGTAAGGATAAACAATAACTGCTTGTATTATATTACACATTCCTTAAGGGCAATATAATAAAAAACCGCAACATAGAAACACGTAGACAGAAGTAATTAGTATGGCATTTATGAGGTCAGAATTAAGAAGTCAAATAATTAAAAAATGCTATGCCATGCATACATTCTATACAAAGACCTTCCTGCATTCCAATAGCGAGAAACTCCGTAAAGGAAGCTGTAACTCTGGCCTTCAGAGCGTTTGAATTTTTCATAATATGCAGTCACTTTGACGCTTCGGAACGTCGCCACTGCAGAGAATTCAAACAATAAAATGTCTTCTGGTTTCTGAGGGTTTAATGAATTACTATTGGCGCCAGGATTGGCGTGTCTGAAAATGCTACTAGTTTAATACAACTAAATAAGTAAGTGAATTACGAATGAGATGAATCAAATATGATTAGCGAAATATTAACTTAATATTCTTATTGTTTTCAAGAAAAAATTACCAGTGCGTGACAAGGCGATTTAAAATAAACGAACAAAGGAACGGCGTATGGTTTAATGAACCTTTGGCATCGGTTTGTCATAATAAAGTAAGCATTAAAATACTTTGAACCGCTGAACAAAAGAGCTGCTTTTAATTTCACCTCTTTCACGATAACTAAATAAATAGGTTTCGACATTAGATGTAGCATGTAAGTATTAGGAATCTTCTCAAGATAATAATTATGCAAAAATATATGGTCTACATATGTAATGAACACAATGTATAATCCGTTTCACATACAATAGCGATGAATGTGATCTCGTCTCGAAGCGTACGCACGTGATGTAGATTGCCATTAATTGATTAGTGCCGCCCGCTCGTCACTCACTTCCTTCGAATTCAACACGCTACCTCCTTAGGATGTTTATGTAATTATGTAACGGAAAATGGCTTTTAGTGTCCACCTATCAAAGGTACTCCTGACCCAGAAACCTCAAACTAGTTTTAAGACCTAGTCTTCGATCGAACGGCTAGTAGTTACCTTTTCATAAGAGTTATCTTACACGTGCCTTATGGAAATTGCGGTATCTATTAAAATGTACCTTTTTATTGCGTACTTGCGTAATGCGAATTTATACGTACCATTGTAATTTTCTTCTAATATAATATTATCACTTCGGTTTGACAAAAGCACTTCACTCAAATTAGTTGCAAATTCAACTAATATAAGTTCTATCAAGACCGATACTGGTAATCCGATAAAATGTGTCCTAATCAACGCTTCTTGATAACATAACGAACAATTATCGCACTCAAGATTCTGTTATAATATTTTTAATATTTTTTATTGTAGGATAACGATCTTTATACACTTCTGTCGCAAAACGCATACTGATAATGAGTAAACTCCAATACGATAGTACAAGAAGATAATTACCGGCTAATGGTTTAGGGACTTATCTAAAGGGTTACAATTATGTTACAGCTATAAGGACGGTCATTAGCAACAATTAAATTGACCTACATTTGCTTATTGTAATAAATTTTTAACTTTAACTTTTAACAATACCTGCCGATCATTCACGATACAACTAATCAACGATTAATTAACGTTGTCTTAATTAGGTACAATAGTAGGTTATGTTTTTTATTTATTATCAAACAATTAATTACTCATGTCAGCAAAACTAAAGCTAATTTCAGATGGTCTGAAATTCTGAACATTCAATAGTAAATAAATAATTTATACGATCTACTTTTTAAAAATAGAATTCTTTCAGTGCCAAATTGACGGGTTTCAAAACTGTTAAACGTTCACCTGAGTTTCTATTTTGTTAGTTTGTTAGACACTGTTATAAACTTTTAAAACTACAAAGTCGCCTTCAGTTTTGATACGTTTTTTTGTGGTTAAAGAAATCATTTTGATGGACAGACCTATATGAATGCTTCTTTTAAGGTAGATCTGCGGCACTTAACTATGCAGTTTGATGCAGATTCAAAGCGCGATCTTCTGCAACTCATTGCACACTTACAATCATCGTTCTGGCTCTGAGCCCGAAGTTACACAATTGATTGCCGTTTCTATCCGGGATATAGTTTGAGTAGGGATTGTACAGTTTATTTTCAACTATTAATCAGACTTGAGAGCAAACGCATTCATCTCACGAAGTTCATTATTACTACTACTGCAGTTAAACATTCCACGTAACTTATCAGCTCCTACGATAAAATTTTTAGTATAATTTTACGGATCAGTTAAAAATAACTCTAATGTGTGTCACTTAATCGACGTTTATGTTCTAAATAACGTTGTAATTAACCAGTTAACTATGACTAGTAAACTAAATTATAACGACCTACTTTTTTTTGAGTTAATTCGTGTTTAGAAAACATTTTAAATTATGTCATTAACAACTAGCAAATGAGGAGATAGCACTCGAATTTCCAAAGAGACAAGTAATTTTATAATTATTATTTTTACGTATTTACGAACATACTGTTTTGAACTAAGTAATTAAAGTTAGATGGTTAAAGTATTGTTTTTGATAAAAAGATGTTAGTGATGTTAGGGATCTCCATTAATTTACGAATAGTTTCATAATCACTAAAAAAATATTCAATTTTAGTCAATTGAAGTAATTCTGAATCTACACTTTATTTGTACGCCACTTTAACATATTTTGCCCCAAGTTATCATATTTTAGTGCTAGGGTAATAAGGCTATTCTTACAAACTCTTTCCTACCCAACACTACTACGTAACAACAGTCAGACAGAAGTATGGAGCATTTGAAAATTTTTGCAATAAGCGGGATTAACATCCGCGTTTTCACAGAATTCTCCTTACTATGACCAGTCCACTGACTTACCTTAAAGTTATGATTTGTATCTAAGTACTTTTTACTTACTTAGTTGTATTTTTATACAACTTTAGGAAGACATTAAAAATTCATAAACCTTTAGTTTTTAATAACTAAATTGATAAAAAATTAACTTTACCTATACATATAATAGGGAATATGCATGTGACTCCAAAATTGATGAAATATTTTTATTTGTAATCTTTTTTGTTAACGTGCGGGGGTTCGTTCGTCCGATGGTGAAGAATAAGGCGGTTTTCTTTATATTTATATATTTACAGAATATTTACATTATATAACAAATACTAGAAGGTAAAAGAAAATTACAAAGAAAAACATGTGCACAGAAAAGAAGTCGAGAAAAGAAGAGACATTTACAATGTATGTACAAAATAGGCGCGCGCTGTCAACGCAACGGCGGCTTGCGTGGCAACGGCAAAACAAGGCTTGCGCCGCGACTTTGCCTATGAATTATCGTCCGCCACAATTTCAAAAATAAAAAACCCGACTGCAAAAAAATGTTAACTAAAATGACCGAAACAAGACCTTATTCTGTCGAAGGCATCGAATCCTTGTTTAATTGAGACGACTCTTGCTTATGAGTTTCGCGCCAAGGTGATGATGTAGATGAAGTTTACATAGAAAAATTTAGAAGAAGAAAGTGGACTACAAAATGCAGTCGGAGGCATGTCGCACAAGTTTACCATTTCGTAAAATCATAAAATATACCTAAAAACACTTGCGCTATTAAGATAAATCTAACGATACCTCAACAGTGAAAATCCTTTTAGCAGTTCTGGATATACAAGTGTTAGCAGCAACCGTATGAAAAGAACGGGACGGTCATTTTCGAGATCACTTTGCCCTTACACCTCCAACTCTGCGGAAGCTCTGCTTGATTCTAATTCTGCTAAAGTCATTACGTTTGTTACTAAAGATAATTGAGAACGTATTTTGAGTGTAATTCTGTTAAATCTTTAAATTAATTAATTGTTTTGTGTTCGTTATCTTTACATTTCAATATTACCTACTTCAGATTTCTTACTCAACGTAGTAAAGAATATTACGTACAAACATTTATACAAGATACGCGCTAAAAACCTTCCTGCCATTCGGGTAATAAGCACAACAGAGCTATAAGGATCTTTTGTACTCCTCTCTGCTTTCATTCTTTATCTAGTGGGTATTGTTCAAAAACCAATTTAAACAACGATTTCAAGAGACTTATTGTGTTTCCAAAGTTATTTGGTGTAGTTTATAACCCGGAATCGAAATATGAATATGCTTTGGAGAAAATTAACTCATTGATATTATAAGTCGTAATGATTTCTTAGATGAGAACATAAAGTTTTGTGTTATAGCCCTGCGAGTAATCTTTTATTTATATATTTTAATATAAATAGGAGACAAGTCACCTAATAATAATTGATGATCGCTAATTCTCTCTTTGCAACACACACAATATTTTTTATCGTAAGGAATAAAAAAGTCTAAAGGCACAAGGATGACAAGAAAATACTTTCACCTTCACCAAATAACCGCGATGACATCCAACACGTTCCCGGTATACGGGTTTCAATGTTGAAGATATAAGATATGCTTCATAAAACATCTGTGGTATAATACGATGTGACATTAATAAAGTCCTGAACGTGATACCCGTCTGAATTTATTGCGAGAACGTGGAGTATGTAATCTTAACATTTACAGGACTTTGATAAGATAACACTTTCATAAATTCAGTTAGGGATAAGGGAGAAAGGATAAATACGTACTAATAGTGTAATGGTAACAAAAAACTGTCTGTCTCTTTTCCTCGTATGAGTTCACACCTAAACCGATAAAACATTTTGAATTAATTTAAGTATCAAGGTAGATCTGGAGAGGCCGCGGACCTGCTGCGAAAGCGATCCCGTTGCCCCTCCGTTTTCCGTGCTGTGGCGGCACGGCACTAAAACCCCCTGCGATGTTTTAGTGAGTGCAATCTCACATAACCCGACATCCCCCCAGGAGTCGGGTATTTATGAAGATTAACCCTGCGTCAACAAAAAAAAAGTATCAAGGTAGGTAGACCGTAGTGAAAGATATTGGCTTACATTTTTGTGCTTTAACTGACATCCACGCAAGTAGAGCCGCGTTAGTTAGAGTTATTGCTATATTTAAATTGTGTATGAAAATATAAAAAGTATGCCTTTGTCACTTGTTATCAAATTCCTGACTTTACGATAAAACTTTTTAATGAAATTTGGTTGGGTGCGAACACATACAACAGAGTAATGTGTAAATAACAGCTTTTCTGTGTTTATGAATGACTAACTAGTTGTTGTATGTATTGATATTATTGTGATTTTTTTTAATTTTTACACCATTCGCGATGTTTTCGCGAAAAACGTACTTTATGTTTTTCTCCAAGCTTTTATGCGTACTTTATGTTTTTCTTCAATCTACCTTTGTATCACAATTAATTAAAATTGATATTGCGATTTTGGTGTAAGAACCAAACAGACAAATAAAGTGACTTTCGAATTTTTATTATTAGTTTGAGTTTATAATATGAAAGTGTTTTAATTTTGGATTGGCACCTCTCCCACCCCACCAGTGTGAGCGGTGCAAGGGGCTTGGACCTGAAGATGCGAAGTAATGAGGGATTAGAATATTGCATTTTATGCCAAACATTGGGTTTTTGGGGCATAGTTATAGGTGTTCGCACCGGCCACATATAGGGTGAGATAGAATGAAAGTAAGAGAAAAGTCCTAAAAAAGGTTGTCACTACCATCCATCCATCCATCATAGGGCGTAGCGATAGATTTTATTATAACTTTAACAGGAATAAAAATAACAAAATTCTCGAAGTCATTGATTTATTTTTCTGAACGAAGATTGCATAAAATTTTAAGTCTTAGATCCTCTTCACACTACACTCTGGTAGTTAAAGCGGCCTATGAATAAATTGCCGCGACCTTCTTCACACTGTATTTATTAATTCTACAAGGGTTAACCGTAGGAAAAAAGAAAGCTGGTCCTTATTTCTAAAACTTTAAAATCCTTTAACATTGAAATAAAACTAGTTTTAACGGATTTAAATCGCGTATATTATTGATTTTTATCATCCCGACGTTTCGAGCA
>DVWM01000335.1:0-11217 GCA_018235105.1 Junonia coenia | reverse complement strand
GCTATAATATATATTATAGTAGGTACGGTATATTAATATATATTATAGCTAAGTCTGTAACGGGCTTAATATTCTATCAATTTAGGATCGTAAAATATTAACAGTAACCAAGTGATGAACACAATTTGTAGCTATTAAATTAATTAATTGTTAGAAATAATTTTATAAAAGAAATAGTCGAAGACGAGATTGTAATCTTAAAATGACAGACACAATAAAATGACAACAATTAATTTTAATTGTCAATTGGAAACGGACATTTTCCGATTGATTTTAATAATACGAATAGCCATTGTGTATTTTTAAAACAAAAAATATCATAATAGATATTATAATAACTGAGAGGAAATGAAAGTAATAACAATCTAAAATTTTAAATTATTTTAATGTTTCCGTTATATTTTAGTTGCAGTCGATGTTTTAAAATTGTAACTAAATTAAATAAAAAATAGTCTAGTATTTTACAAGACAGACAAGTATTGTTTTTTGGTAAATTTTATCTGAAATTATTTGTGCCCCGTACCAAATATCTGCTACATTACATATGAATACGCAAAATGTTTGAATGATGTACAAAATAATACTGTCTCCATTTCCTTCTTTTTCGTGTAACAATATCTTTCTGCTTAAAAAAACTATGGATATTCTGAGCCACATTCGCGTTGCATTTAAATGTATGGTGTTATGTGTTGAGGCTGTGACCTCGTAATGTTTGGGCGGTTGTAGCCATTCAAAACTTTTTCTTTTGTGACGTACAGAATGGGATGTGTGCTCTCATATTCTGGAAAACATCTGCGTTTGACGATTTTTATATCTATATGTACATACTACATGCATTACATTTACATACTATTTATATACTACTACATACATACATATAAATATATTTTACACGCGTTTTATATTGTTTGTTAAGATTATTTCATTCGAGATTGAGATTGTTTTAAATCTCCAAAAAAATATATCAGATAGATGTATTGTTTTAATGAATATATTCTCTTTTAATGGATCTGGGTTTTCAATTAAATTATACGGTTCCATTTTGTAGATAAACGAGAAACCATTTTATTCAATATTGAAAGCCAGACGAAAATAAGAACTGACTTTAAAAATGACCTGTAACTTAAAGTTATTCTACATAGCGTTTAATCGCTTCATAATTTATTATTTTTAAAATAAAGACTAAATTTTGTAAAATTAAAGATTTATCTTATATAATATAAATCCCTCATAGGACGAGGTTTTACAGCAAACGTAAGAAAGTTCCTATTTTCCTTTTTAACGCCCGACGTTAACGGCGGTTGACCGCAATCAGACGATAAACTGTTTTACGCCGTCAGCCAATTATTGGCAAGCAAGGATATTTCAAACTTAGTCTTTTCACTTAAAGACAACAAAAATCTGTAAATACAATACGATTAAAATCAAATAAAAATAAAGTAGGTATGAAAAGGAGGAAAGTACATTTTTACCGATTGAATAAATTAAGGTTCCTATAGAATTTTAAAATTATTTGGTTATATGTTACTGTTAAGGTAGTGTTTTATTTACGTTAACAATAATTTCATAGGAAAATATGATTAATATAACATAATTATAAGTCTGCAACGTCCTGGAGATAATGCAACATACGATGCGTTGAAATTCAATCAGAAATAATAATTTAATTAACAAAACAATAGAACTTTTTTCACTAGTTTCCAGTTTAATATTATAATTAGCCGATAGGATATTGAATTGGCCCTCAGTCGTCAAGTTTATCAACTGCACTCTGAATCTGAATACGAAGGCCGGGACACTGAGCATTTCATAATTATACTGAATGGAAAGAGTCGTCTTTAATAATGAAAATTAATTACTGAGTTGAAAAAGACAGTATAAAAGCATCCATACTTTTAAAATTACTAGCACATTTTAATGGTCACTAGACGAGATGATGCCATATATTTTTACACAATGTATTCCTAAAAAAAATATTTATAGCTCTACTTTTTTACTCACAGGAGTTTCACGGATAAGAATCTCTCATCTACGCAGGTATAACCTAATTGATCGTGTAATCTAATTTTGATAACATGTCAAATCATTAGAAACAATCGCAGTGCATGTCATGGTAATAGGACCAACTATGTTAGTCTAATGGCAATTATTCGCATAAGGACAGAACATAAACTAATCATAAGGTGCCAATAATATTGATGCTATCTTGAATCTCAAAATGCTACTTGAAGCCACTGTTGAGCATATACCCAATAAGCTTAGCTATGGTAAGTCACGCGCTTGTCTAAAGGCACTTTAAGAAAATGCAATAACTAGGTTTCTGACTTTCTATTAAAACTAATGTAAGCAAACAACACAAGGCTATAGACGTTATTATAAGACTTAAGAAATATTGAAATTATGTTGTCGCTTTACAAATAAATTGCTCTGAAGCTATTTCATTACGCAAATATTTACAAATTAGATACTAACTCTCTTATAACTCCGTGAGAGGGTTGGACAAGTTATTTAGTTACTTACTCCCAGGGAACTGATTTTAGTTAAACTTCCCGGCAAATATTTATCAACCCTATAATTAATTTTTGATGCTAGGAGATATTCTCAGATAGTCTCTATCATTCCCTCAGGGAAAATTACATTATGCGCCTTTTGATCTGCGCTAAGAATATTCGCTTTTAATCTAAAGGGTGACGATCTCTTAATTTTGATATTAATATAAATTACCTATTTATGAGTAAGGCGCCGACTTTGAGCCATTTGTTAGTATGATGAAAATGAGCGTAATTAAATAAAAGCTTCAGAAAATAAAAGATTACGTAATTACGTGCTAGCGTGCCTGTTTCTGTTGTTTAATTTACCTTTGTTCGGTATCTTTTTCTTTTTATAGCAATCCCGGTTGAGTTCCGTAAGTCCTGGTAAGATAGGTTTCTTTCTAAAGAGATTCTTTCTTGTATTTCATTATTATGCAAATACTATGACCCGGCTCGCGTCTGGAAGAATGTTTTTATTGGCTGAATCCGTCAGTCTCATTTCATTAAGAAATCCACTTTTCACCTTGACGTCTTATTACATTATTAAACCGGTTCGAAAGAGTATATTAATGCGACGTCCTGGGATCTCTTAGGAATTTTATTTGTTAATCTACAAGTCTTGATTGAATTAAATAACTATAGAATTGTTTAAATTGTAATAGTTTTTTTTTGGTGCAACAAGCAAATAGGTACAATATTACAAATAAAAACAATGTAGGTGTAAAAAATATATAGAATGGCCCGAAAGGCAACGATTAGCACCAAGTGGTTTATATTCCAAATCCGGCCAAATAACAAAAAAGCATTATAGTAAAAGTCTCTGAGTTACGGTGATAGTTCTACTAATATTATAAATGTGAAAGTTAGCGAAACGTTCACATTTATGATATTAGTGAATTTTTTAAATAAATATGAAGATAAACTTTAATTGGCAGACGGAATAATGGTTTTGAGAGGTTCTTGGTTTATAAAAGATCCTGAGCTGGTAGGTCTCGAGGCTTGAGCGAGCGCTGACTCTGCCGGCGGTTTAACCGCTGATTCACTTAATTGGTAAATCTTAGCTGACTTAGCGCTTTCCAATTACGCTCTATGCAACTCAGATGAGCCGGGTTTAATACATCGCAGTGTTTCAAAGGAACGATTAATTAAGCCTAACGGTAATGGTTAGGAGCTCCTGTTTTAAATAACTAGACTTATCGGAGCGGAAATTGTTATGAAATGTGGAGTAAGTTAAAATCGGACGTTGCGAGGTGGAGTAATCGATTTGAAGTTTTTAGCTTTATTCGAAATTTTTGCGAATAGATTACGTTGCGTTAAGATCTTATTAACATTTTATGTCGTAACGCTTTATTGTAAGCCATTCTAAATGTATAGTGATAAAAAATAGACGCTGTAATTAATTTTATTTCTTAAGTTATCGCAGCGTGACAATAAATGGTTTTTATCGTCTCGTAACCGACGAAAACACATTTGATAGATGGTACTACGTTGTTATATTGTTGAGTTACGCAAGCTATTGTTGCGGTTAGCCAAAGTTAATCAGTCTTGATATGTCAAATCAAAGTGACATTAAATTCCCTGGCTATCTATTATTAAACTGACCGAGGAGGTAATGAGATGATTGATATGATTGAGATGCATGTGCCCTGTGAAGGAGATAGGCCGTTCTGACATTTTCGAATTTGACTATTGATCATATTCGTAATTGAAAGGGATCGACTTCCCAAGATTCTGATCACGTAGACAACTTGTCTGGGCCTGTTTGCAACCGATCTCGGGTACTCAATACATTATCGTTATCCGCAAAATCGATTATCGATACTCTTAGTTATAAGTTAGAGATACAATCTAAACTACGTGGTCTTGTTGTTTGTTAAATATGTACGAAAAAATCCATATCCTGAATTAAAAGTTTCTTGATTTACTTATTAATGATTTTGATGAAATTCCTTATCTGTTTCGGTATCTGTACCTCAAACGATAAAAACGGAACCCTTAGGATCTCGTTGTTGAAATTAAAACCATATTGTTAGGTTTACAATCCCTAGAAGCCATAAAAAATCAACTTCTACGTTAACTAAGTTAAAGAAAAATTGTACCTATATTCGACTATTTGAAAGGAATGAACAATTTTTCGTTGACCTAGAATTACGAAATTCGGCAAAAAGCAATCTCGTATAGTACAAGTAAAGGAAAATAAATCGAAAACTGTTTTTGTAGAAGCATTAAAAAAATAAAAGTTTAAAGTTTTTGTATTCACCGCGACCTATTTATGTACTTACTATACCTACATACCTAACTAAAAGTGTGTACCTACGGAACACACGATGCGCGAGTTCGACTCGCATTTGCCTGACTTCTTAACAAGAAAGTAGGTCAATAGGATAAAAACTGTATAATAATTACAATGTTTATATTTTACTTCTTTATTTATGAAGAAATAAATAATGTCTTGGATCACAAAGGATTTGTTTTATTTTAAAGCAAAATGTATATTTTTTAATTAAATTTCGGGATAGTAGAAGTAAATATAAATTACCATTGAAAAAAGGTTACAAATAAGTTAAGGCTTCCATTTAGCTATGAAGTCAATATCTCGACGAAAGTCCTTTTAGAGACCAGGTGTTCTTTCTTGTAAATTTGCTATTATGACGTCATATCTCCCGAAAACGACGTACGAACCAGATCATAAGCTAAAATGCGGTTACAAGGCAATAATTATGTAACATCAAAGTCGTGTGAAGCATTCGCCCTCGGTGGAAATGGAAACAATTAATACAAGTCCCGTGTGACCTTTGTACGAGAACCGTGTGACTTTCCAATTTAACTTGATTGAACAAGTCAGAGTTCCTCCTTCCCTGGCCTACTTCTGATAATACATTTTCACTCGGCTCTTCGTTATTTTTATGCTTTTCTTATCTATTTTATTGGGCCATTATGATACGCGTGTTCGACATATCGATTAGTGTTTTTCCTTGGAAGCTTATCAAAATACATTTTTATATAAAGGAAATTATTAAACGCTGCTCATATTATAAGTATCAATATTTGTAATAAAATATTTTTTCATTCATTTCTAATTCTGCAAAAATATCAGTTTAATCATCGGAGAGATAAACTTCGATAGTTAAATATTAATAAGTCTGCTAGGCGAGTATAAATACTTCTTTGTAAGTTATATCCTCATGATAAACACAGAATTTAATCTAACTTTCCAGCAACGTGAAGCGTCGATTCTTAATGACTTTTCCATAACTACCATCTAAACAATGCTATTTCGAGGAAAAGCAAACTTATCGATAAAATGAAATTAATGATGCGAAAAGCGGTAACACTCACTTTTCTTGACTCTCAACGATTAGGTTGACAAGTCAACAAATCGCAGTAATAAGAAACATCACGCAGAAATAAAATAAAAAATAATAATAACTGTTCCAGCAACTTTCTTATTCTTGACGTCGGATTTTTGAAGTGGTTACCATAATTTTATCTGCAAAACTATATAGGTATATAAACTATATATACTCGTTAGTTCGATTAGTAAAATATATTGATATAATACGTAATTTGAGTTTGATGGACTAACAAAGAATTTCTGCCATAAATGGTAGACTCAAAAATTATTTGTACCCTAAGATCCCACCGATTCATAAAAAATAGAAACCTGAAAAAACTTGCGGTGGGATTTTGTGGTATAATGATATTATATATATACAAATCGAAGTGTAAATACCATTAATCAGTTAATTAGAAGATAAAAAGAAGCATAAATAACATTCTGCAGTTGATTACTCTTTGTTACAGATGGACAGTTAACCCTAATGTTCTTATTGTGCTTTACGTCCAAGTACCGGTTCTACTACTACTTTCACTAAATCAGTATCGATCTCGATCGCCTTGTATACACGATTTCCTCATTAACGTCCTTTTGTTGGGTTGTCTCATCTAACGTGCATCGAGAAGCTTCCACCTGTACCCGTAATGCGAGTCTTGATAGTTTTCCATAATATCATTTTTGATCGGTATTCTTTTAGACTTTGACAACAGCGTCTCTAGGGAATTTCATGATAGTACTATTAGTATGCAAGATTTACTTACAAAAGATCGTACAAAGTTGTTTTATAGAAAACTATCAAATTTTGTAGGTACTAAGCGTATTTACTTGTTCTTGTGTGTGTTACTGTAGTAGGTATTAATCACGCTATGAAGTCACAAATACATATTACTGTCATTTCACCATGTACTTGTAATATGTATCTACAATGAAATTTGAAATCCGATTTTTTTTAGTTTTCATATTTATATTATTTAATTTAAAGGTATAACATAAATACCAATAATATTCTATGCATACGGAAGTGTGAAAGTTCTCTAATATCTGTTCCGGGTTTCGTTCACGCTGTCGAGACACGAAGACACGTTCTAATCAATGTCTCAAAGTGTCGTGTTTATATCAACAACAACTTCGCACTCGCGATATGTACCTATTTAATTTACTTTAATGAAGTAATCAACGCAATGGATATTATTTATTTAGTTTTTTTTTTTATAATTTAAATAGTTACATTACTTTTAATCTGATTTATTTTTATATGTACAAAAAATATTTAAATTTTTAAATCATAATAGTTGTTACAACTAACCTAACACATTGCTCAATTTTATAAAATCTATAGAGCGTAAAAAACAGAATACTATTTTAGTTGTATCAACGTACATATATGTACTAAAACGGAATAAAAAGTTAATTTATACAAGCGATTTTTTTGTCTGGTTGTCTTTCTATAAAGCAAAAATAATAATTAGATATAAAACATTTCACCATACACTCCCAGTGTAATAATTGAACAAACATCAATAAACCAAGTAATATAGCAAGCGTCGGAATACTATAATTAATTATTATTTATTACAATTAATTTTACTGCTAAACAAATATAACATTTGTTACGTATGAACTTCAAAGAAAACCCATTGTTTAATTAGTGTTTGTATGTTTTATGGAACATTGCAGCCAGCGTTGTCTTACAAGAAACGCGTAATAATGGAGACGTCACATTTTCTTTAGAAAGTAGGTCGGCTTGATGAGGATTTCATAGTGAATATGAGCGGAGTATAGGGAAAGCCCATAGATTGTCGTGACAGTCGTTAACAGTTGCCGGGTCATCAGAAAATTAAATCTACATATTTATATAAATAGTCTTATACATAAGTGCAGAAGTAAGTATGTTTGTTTGATGAAGACACTAATAGAAGATTCTTGTCTGCGTCCTAATTCTGCAGAAGTCGTCGTCGTCGTCAGCCAATCGCAGTCCAGTGGACTGCGATTGGACATAGGCCTCCCCAAGTTTGCGCCAAACATCCCAATCCTCCGCAACCCTCATCCAGCCTGCTCTGGCAACTTTGCGTATGTCGTCGGTCCAGCGGGCCGGAGGGCGTTCTACACTACGTTTACCAAGACGCGGTCTCCACTCAACCTATATATTATTGTAACGTAACAGCTATATTATACTGTAAAGTTTCATCAAAATCCGTTCAGTAGTTTTTGCATCACTTTCCATTCATCAAACAGTAATGCTCATATAGCAAAGAAATATTATACTGCCGTAAAAGTATGGCTAGAAATAAAAAAAAAAAACAATATATTTAACGTATTTTTTCTATTAAAACTTAACGTATGTCAGTCTTGCGGTATTTTGTGTAGATGTCTTTCCATAGACGGTAAGCTTCGGGATTAGGCATTGGTCCCATTTTCAGTTCTCGATCGATGTATAGGAAAGTTAAATTATCTTTAGTGTTAGGCGTCCATCTAATTGGCAAATCGCTTGAATCTGGAGTAGGATTGCTGAAAGAAATAAAATTGATCAAATTATGAATTATTTTTAATTCTGATAGAAGTGTGAACTGAATATGAAAAAAAAGGAGTATGTATTACTTGGTGGATAAAAAGTTGATTTGGGATATTAAAGAAGGACAAAATAATCTAAAAATTACATAGATTTTTTTCACAAATAATAATTTTTGCTTGTTTTTTTTTTTTTTAAATAGTCAATTTTGAGAACTGGCTATAATGTAGACATATAACCTTTGTCTTATTTATTTGAAGGAAAACAACTTGCGATAGTATGTTCGGAAATATTTGAGTTCATAAATTCAAAATTCTTACCCATATTTTGCAAAATTCGTCCACATGCTGGTTATATAATCTATTATTCTAGAATCTTCTTCATTAATTCTAAAAGGTAGCAAATACCCATCAAATAAGTAAAATATATCATCCCCGTGACAAGCCCCTTCCACATCCGGATACCCGCTCCGTGATTTCATAAAGCTTCTTCCGCCAGTATAATTAAAAATATAATGGTATACTTTTGATTCGATTCTGTCAAGTAAATGTTCAGTTTCGAAAATTGCTGGTAACTCAAAATATAAGTGTGTGTATAATTCTACTATATTTCTATATTTCTCTATATTAATCTCGTCTTTACCGAAGTAGAACTCTTTCACTTCCTTAGCTACCTTTTGCGCCTCGGCTTCAGATGGGAAAGTAAGATCTGACGCAAATAGATATCGACCATTCCGTTCCCTTACGCTTGCATCTGTTTCCAAAGCTAGTAAAAATAAACCTTCGCTACTCATAGTTCCGTAGATAACATCAATATCTTTAGGTTTTGTTGTGAATAGTTTGTAAGGTAAGTCAGCTATTACAGGTTCTACTCCTGGGATACCAGCATCAATACACGGCAAATTAAGCAGCTGCGTATCGAAAAATAAATCTAATGGTTTCTTCGCTTTAAGTGCAATGATATCTTTGTAATTCATTTTAGATATTATTTCATATATTTCGTGCGGATCTTCTGTATTATGTCCAAGAGATTTTACGAGAAGGCTAGCAACCCAAACAGGATTTCTATTGATAGCCCAATTAGATACAGCCGATCCGCTCTGTATTATTGCTCTTTTAAATAGTCCATTTGCAGCTTCACTAATTAATAGCATAGCAACTGAGGTAGCACCAGCACTTTCACCAAATACTGTTATATTATCAGGATCACCTCCAAAAGCAGCTATATTTTTCTTAACCCACTTCAAAGCTGCTATTTGGTCTTTCAAACCGGCGTTTCCAGGCGCATCTTTGGTCTTCAAACAAAGGAATCCGAGAGGTCCAAGTCTATAGTTGAATGTGACTAGAACTACTTCTTTCTTTACTAGAAAACCTGGTGCGTAAAGAGTCTTGCTTCCACTTCCCAAAACAAATGCGCCGCCGTGAATATAAACCATTACAGTGAGAGGTCTCGTCTTCGGCATTGCGGGTACGTATACATTTATTTTTAAACAGTCTTCAGAGCCTAATACACCTATAAAAGTGTTTTGTGGGCAAAAGTGTATTTCATCTACAGCTTTATACACTCCATCCCACGATGGTGCTGGTCCTGGAGCCTGAAATGAATATAATATCTAAATAAATTTGACAAAAGTTAATATGTATTTTTGCATTCGAGTTGGTTTAAGTTTAAGATAATTAAAAGAATAATTGGATAAATACTTTGATGTCTACATAATAACTTAACTTATACAGCTTATATTAGCGTGATAAAGGCGAAAAGTCTAATTTGTAGATGATTAAAAAATAAATCGAAATGTTAAATGTGTACGAATATTTCGTACATAATTAAGATAAAATTAAAGTTATTAAGTATTTAATTGACTCATAACGAGTTAACGAATCGTGTCATTATAATATTTTAACAATAGTTAAGAATAATAAGATAAATATTACGTACTTGTGGAATATATCTTTAATACAATGTATTTTTTATAGTTAGCAACGTTCCTTTAATAGGTATTCCTTGTAAACGTATTTTAATCTCTATTTTATTTTATTTATAACATCTATCAAATCAATACGTCCAATCCTCACAATATAACGTAAAAAACGTACTTTGAATCGCGTGCTACTATCAGCTGTCGCATAGGGGATTCCAATGTATTCGAAAATAGTTCCATCTGTACTGATTTTACCGCTCAAAGTCCCTTGCGCGATCGTCACGTCTGGTGCCGGCTGGTCGACCAAGTTGATAGCCACCAACGTAAACAAAACTAGTTTCTTCCGGTACTTCATTGTTTTAGACTAAATCCTTACAAACACTGTGATTTAGAAGTTATAAGTATTGAAATTTATCATTTTTTCGTATAAAAACTGTTCATTTTAGGTTATTTCGATCGAACGAGCGACCTTGACCGAATAGCACGACCGGTGCGTAGACGCCGTGGGGCCTGACTAGTGGCTGACGTATGGACGGTGTGACGTCACACTTATCAGTGGATAACCTTGAAATGTTGTCGCATCATTGCTCATCGTGATAAAAAAATGTTTGACTGTTACAATGTCCAAAGGTTTTGCGAAGTAAAGACAGTATCTAATAGTTATTATTGATGAATGCTAAAATAACGTTGTCTGTCTGGTGTGGTTTTTATGCCTAACCTATCTTAGTATACATTTTAGACGACACCTCGAATTACAAAAATAATTTTTCGTGTAATTATCACACGACAACTGCTCGGATGGAGCTGTAAGCACAAGCAAGAATTAAGTAGGTACCATAGAATGAGCAACGCACGGGAGAGGCCGCGGACGTGCTGCGAAAGCGATCCCGTAGCCTCTCCGTTTTCCGTGCTGTGGCGG
>DVWM01000334.1:0-11218 GCA_018235105.1 Junonia coenia | reverse complement strand
GAGGTCGACGAGGTCTCACAATCAAGTGATTCTCTCTGTTTGTTTACGTACTATGCGTAACCATTTTCAAATATTATTCTCTTTGTTCGTAACGTTAAAGGACCGGTTAGATATTGAAACCCCTTTTAATACTAACGAATAATAGTTTTAACAACAAAAAAGTTCCACTGGAACGTAAGTTGTGTCGAGCTATGAATCACGCCGCGCCGCGGCAGCGAACACAAACATAACCTGATGTGGTGTCGTGTTGCAAGCGGCCGTCGTTATCGCGCTATCGCCGTTATCACCGCTCGGAGCTCCCACCTGAGTGACGTCACGCGCCTCGCACCGCGGCACTCTATTGTTTTCACAAACTATTGTTTCAATGCGTTGTAACATAAAAGTGATTAAATTACCGACCGGCTTTAGTTTCAATATTTACTGTTGCCACGTCCAAGCAGCAATGTTAATGTTTCGTAGTTGAGAAAACTCACTCATATAGCTTTTTATTTATTCTAAATATTATTCCGTGAAAAATTTAGCACGTATTTGTATCTATTTACTCAATGGTGTAATTCTTAGCCAGAGATTTATACTTTTAAACAACACGTACTCATTATAAATTACGTGATGCGGTCCGCTGCGTTCAATTAGGTACGATATCGTAATTTTCTTTATATTTCCTCGAGCTAAGGTTTAGTCTTCGATCTCGTGGTCGGTTCCGCTCGTGAGCTCGCTCTCGCAAAGCTGACGGGTACGAGACGTGTTCATGAGAGCTGCGCGGGCGCAGGCTCGTGTCGAAAGACTCGGTCCAATTGATTGCCTCCACTTGACTCCGCCGGACCAGTAATTATGATACTTGCCCGTACTCGCACGCGCACACGCACGCTCCTCTGTGTTCTAATTTACTACCGACGGTCCTGACGACATTTCCATATTAGTCTAGCTCACCTATCCGATAATTAAATCACCTCGCCCATTTATAGTTGTGATTTTTAGAAGTTACCAAGATGACTATCCTAACTAGTTTTTTGAGTTTATAAAATGTTCGTGTTCCATTCTTAGCCATACTTAGTTAAGTCGTTACCTATTTAATATTCACTATAAAATACGAAAAACACCATCACCAAATGTTTAATTTTTGGTTATTTGCCTAAATATGCAAGGCGCGACTCGTGAATTTTCTATTAAACAAAATCTTTTCATCTGTCAGGATGCGTTAATACACAATTTTGGGTTAAAACGCCGTGCTTCTGAGACAATTTTCAGATAATTTTTATTTTTTTTTTCCTTCTACAACTCGTAGAAATTTAAATGTATGGTTTCAACGAGTCTTACTTCCAATCACCCTTATTATTTCCAACCCTACATTATTTCTTCATATCTGATCATTCTTCTATAACCAATATCGATGTAGACATACTGGACAAAATCAACCAAAATTTAGACATCAACTCTCTAAATGTATTGATCAAAATGAAGTTCCATTCGCTAGAGACAATTAAATGTTTTATAAATAGTCTATATTGAGTTATCTGATGCCATGAAACTATAAGAACCTCATATTAGTCATTTGCGTTCCTTCAATTGAACGTCTGCGCACACGCTCAGGTTTTTTTCTGTTTTCACATAAGATTTGTTACAAAAATTCCGCTGACCTCCTGATATAGACTTATTACAACAGTACACTCGCTGCACGGTACGGAGCTTGCACACCGCGTGTGAAGACTCGCTGCCATAAACAAATTGTTTTCAATGGAGCAACTCAAGGTCTACAGCGATATGCAACATTTTGAACTAAAACTGCTACCGGAGTTATCAAGAATCGTATTAGTTTCACGACAAGTGTCCATGAGCGTTACTTTGACACAGTTTACGTATTATAATTGTTTTTATTGTCTGTTGCAAATTGAAATTCTGGTATTAATTAATCATACAGGTGAATGATTATAGTATAGGTGATGACTGTTCTGGTGTAGGGACGCTGAATATGCCATAAACGCCGGCGGTCACAGGTTTGATTCCCGCTTGGAGCGGATGCTTGTATATGCGCTACCTGTTACTAGGTCTAGGTGTTTGTCCTCTTGGGTCTCTCCCTAGTGCCTCGGAGAGTAAGTTAAGCTGTCGGTCCCGATTGTTATCACAACTTCCTAATATCGATCGTCTTTTATAGTTCATCCATAGTAGGTAAATTGTATTCTAAATGGTTACTGGCTTGTCCCTTGGTTGCGGCAATCTCCCTCGTTAAGCCCGGGCAAATGCTACGAAGAATCATATAGGTACTATTTCTGAAATGTTTGTATTGTAAATATCACCAGTATATCATGAAACAATATATATTATAGCTTACATATATTTTCAATGTCAACTTTCTAGACAACCGAATGAATAATCAAAATTTCCAGAAGTACAGGGGTTTTAGTGATACAGTTATTGTCAGTTTGAATATTAGTACGGTTATGGTTAGTTTAATATTCATTGATCGATTCTTCATGTGATAAATGATGTCATATAATTGTTTTGTATACGTCATTTTCGACTATAACCCACATTTTAAACTACTTAATTGACGCAAAATACCTACTAATCAATATTAAATATTATAGTGTTATCTACTTTCAGTCACGTTGCCATAAGGCCATATTAATATTCACAAGTTATTTAGGTTCACATTAACTGAACTAACGTAATCTAACACTACACAGTGTGCCACGTGTTTCTTGTATGTTTCGATACATTTAATAGAATCTTCTTTTATTATATTCTTTCTTTTATTATACTATGCAGGTTTAATTTTAAGTGAACCAATACCATTGCTATTAGATAATTGCATGTTAATCCTCTTCGAAGTACCGCTGACAAAGTGGTGTCGACGCAAATGACAAAATAATGACTACAATGCATCACATCATTAATCGCTAATTACAATATTAGTACTCTTCGCGTACATTATCGTGACTAATTCATTCCGCTAGTTTTTGTGATGGTTGGCAACAATAGAAACTTTTAAAAGTATATTACGTATTTACTAATGATCAAGTATGTACAGAGACATTTATAAGCATGTAGAAGTGTTGGCTGCACAAGTGTGAAGTGAGTCAGCTGATAGCATTGTGTGTGTTGTTGCAGGTGAGTCGCATGCTCGCTCGCCGCGCCCCGTAAGTTGCAATCTTTGCAGTACTCCGCCTCCGCCCGCTCACCACCGCACCACTGCTCCACCGCTGACCGTCCTGTCCTCACGCATGTGTCCGTAGTATGTAAAGTAGTGCATGCGCCGAATCTGCATGGTGCTATGACGTCATAGTTTTTAGTTTCTAACACATCGACATGCATGTGTGCCGGTGATGATACATGATTCATGGAACTCAAATAAAATGCTTTCTTACTCACGCTTTGGTACCTACACTTCACATTGTTTCCTGCACACGCGACGGTAGCGACGCCGATAGTTTTACAACGACGACATTATTATTAAATTCCAAAGTATATGGTGGATAATTTCTATTCTAATTAGCCGATATAAAACTCGCCTCCACTGTGTCAAACTTAATGAGACAAAAATAATTTCAGTAATTTTTATGAGCTGTCTTTTGCAGTTTCTTGCCTTGCGTTTGATGGATTTACACAAATGGGTCGACGTTAATGGTGATGACGGAATTATGTCACCGTAACTAAATGCGGCGTAATGATATGGTCTCTATATTATTCAAAATCACAGTTTAAATCTTTTTTTAAACCTTGAGACAGTTTAAACCTTGAGAAAATCAGAAGTTACTAAATATTATTTTTAAAATTAAGAGATAATGGATTTTAACGTATGAAATTGTGCGAATAGAATAACGTATGAGTGGTGCTCAGATACTCGACGCTTATTATCGCATAGTTATCACCCACGGGTAAACATTTCCATGGAAAACCTCGAGGACACTCGCCTCGCTAATTGTTTGCGAGTACATCTCGATTATTCAGTAGTAGTACGCTAATAACCATCGGTTTAACTTTAATAAAGGAAATAGAAACATTATTGATTCCTATTTAATGAAGGTGATAACAATAAATCAATTGCGCTAATTGTAAATAGACGAAGCCTCACGGTGTAGGACCGGCTGACGTATTCGCAAGGTCGAAGGTTTAATCCTAAACCATTATTAAATACCTCGGTACTCGGTTACTACTAAGCCGAACGAATCGTTTAATTACTGTCTTTACGAAACATTGATTATAACCAATCGTTGAGAAGTATCTGTCATTGGCACAGAGTTTGACCATTACGTGTAAACTGTAAGCGCGTCCCTGGCTGTGGCCTCATTCTCGGCTCCCTCGAGAGGCGAGGTCCGGCTGACGTCACTGTCCTTCTGTAAATAAGAATTTGACGCTAGCTCGTTTACGTCACCGCTAATAAAATTCGCACATCGATGTTATTGCGTAGATTCAAGTGGTTGGAGGCGTCGAAGGCTGTTGGATGATGCTATGATTTAACTTTGTAGGTACTACTCCATTACCACATAGTCTTGCATCTTCCTATTGCCACTTTCTATTGCTGCGGTCGAAGTTCAGCACCCTTATAATATTAACGCTATAATAACATTAAGTATTTCTATATAGTAAGTCGCGTTAAGTAGATTGTTACTTTGTTGTTATGGACTAAGAAAGTGCAGCTCATCTCCGTATGAAATGCGACACAGCCACGGTGGTGGTCCGTAACGTAAATATCATTCATCAATAAAAGCCGTAATTAGTCGCGAGTCCCTTAAGTAGGAAGTTATCGCGGCCTTGACCCGCGGTCGACCAGCAGCGGCGCCCTCCGCCAGCACCGCGTGGTGCGCACTGCGCCACTCGCCCTGCCAGCCTGCCACCTGTCTGCTGAGGCGTATAGCCACTAGTCGAAAATGCAGCCACACGCGAGTAGACTTAGCTACCTCTAGCCCAATTTTTATTATAGTTAATTAAAAAATATCAAATTGTTTTACGAATCACTTTAACCACATATCAGCATATCAGATGGCACCAATAAAGTGAAAGTGAACGTTAAGACACGACTACAATTTAAAGAAAAGTTGTGTTAGTTTTTGTGTTTGGAAGTCGACGGAGAATTGGACGAAGACGAATCTACAGAGTCTAGTATGAGCTAAATGCAAAACGACCAAATGATAAGTTACTGAGTTTCCTATATTTCGTTTCATAGCTTAAAAAAATTGTGCTAAGTATATTAACCTAAAATAATACGCTCTTTTACGTTATATTGATCTCTCAACATAAAACAATAGTGCTAAAATGAAATTACAAACTTTGTTATTCGAACATTTTCGCCCAACCATACCTTGGTTATATTATTTATCACAAAATAGTCAACTTAAAGAAAATCTTTCATTTGTTTATGCATATAATATATTATACTAAGACTTATATTTTATGTGTCCTTGGTCTATTTTTCCGCGCGAATGAAGCCGCAAAGAGCGGGTAACTTTATAGATGTAAACATCATTAGGGTTCCGTACCGCGCGGACCAGGCGGTCGTGTGACACGCGCCGCTCCGGCCGTATCCTTGATGCGTACAGCCAACCACCACTACGTTAATAACGCATAAGTACTTTATATTATTGGCTTACCCGCAGTAATCTGCTCCTACCTCCCCGCAGCGGTCATCCCTCGCACTCGCCCACGCCGCGCCCACGGTATCACCGCATCTTATAACTCGCATATCGTCTTATAAATACAATCATAATAATACTTTTCATCGAGAAGCTTAAGCTCGAGGCGCTCACCGTTCGTTACGTACAATAACATGACAATATTGTCACACGAGTGATGTAAGATTATCAGGTGTGTAAAATCCATCAGCCTACTCGTTGCGGCAATGTTGCACGTCCTCGAGTGTTTGGTAGTTATCGCTAAGCAGGTCGACACAGATAGCTCCGAGTGTCGCGCCACACCGCGCTTGTGTTGATAGAGCACGTTTAAAGAGTTTTTACCGCATGCGTCGAACAATAGCGCGTTGTGTGCCGTTAGCGTGGTGTATGGGAACCACAATAGACACCCGACACCTGACGCCGGAGCCGGAGTGACTGCTGCTGTGCAATTGTTGCAGTCGTTACACTTAATAATCCTTGCTGCTAGGCTAAGGCATAATATAAAATTAAAGTTTAATGTATGACAATGTTTCTCTTTTAATTGTAGCGTTTATCGAGGGTAACTCATGATTGTTTTGATAAACACCTCGTACGACCGCCGTTTTTTCTTTAGTTTCATGTTACTTAAAGATAAATTACTAACAGAGAAGAAAACACTATTCGAAACACTATTCGGTAAAATTTCGAACGGCCGCGTTATCACGAACTCGATATTGATTTTATAAAAATAGGAGTATTTATAAGTAGCTGAGTCAGTGGAAACGTTCGCCGGCAGCCGGCGTCGCGCGCTCCGGCGCATACAATACTCGTACGATTGCGAAACGAGCCATTGTCGTCGTCGGAACACCCGACGTCGCAGAAAATACCAGACTCCACATAAATCCATTGTTTATTATTTAATTTTTCAATGCTAAGTAAATTTCTACTTCTTTTGTGAGACGTCGACCTTGCGGGTCTTTCCGATTAGCACGTACGATTAAAAGTTTGCTTATAACCTCTGAGGGTTATTTCGTTCGGGAAATTAAGTCATTAATTTTTTTTATTAAAAAAATAGCGGGCGAGTCACTTGTAGTTAAGTGATCATCGCCAGTCATAGCGTTTGCAACACTAGACTAACGACAATGGCATTGTCAATTTGAAAAGGTATGAGGGTTGAAGTGCAACGGGATACTTCCGGGAGGAAGTATTTCCTGAGGAAAAAATGGGGGTTAGTGTTAAACTTCCGGTTCTTTCATGCACCGAACGAAACGTTGTTACATATATTTAGATACTTGACGCCAATTTTGAGTACCAGAACTAGGATTTTTGGAAATTCAACAAACATATAAACTGTGATTCAAGCTTTTTGAGGAGAAATCAATTTAAGCGATTAAAGCCGGTGTATCCCACGGAAATACGGAATAAAGCTAGATTAATTATCTTGATTAATGATTATCTTCTACGGCTTTAGAAAATGAGCAAAATTATCGTTAAATTTTACTTTTATGATATGGAATTCTTATTAACTACTATTTATTGTCTTAAATTTTATTAGTTTTGTTCTATAGTTTATATATTTCTTTTCGACATTTATATAAACTATGCAGTCAATTCTTTCTTTGCAAGTCTTTAAGACATTTCCCTTTAAACATGGTAAATAGGCGGAAGGATGGTGAAGTGTTCTGGCCCATTTCCGCCTTCAGGCAGAGCGGCTGCGGGGCTGCGGCGGCACCGCGGCGAGGCCGAATACCTCTCATTATCCGCGCACCTGCACGCCCGATCTAATCGTTCTCACGGCCTGGATCCTCAACGGAACGGATTTTTATTTTTTTTTGGAAAGAATGACATACTTCTTTCGTCACGTCGTCGCTGTCGTCAGGCTGTAGCGTAGCGGTGAAGGTATTATGAGACTACTAACTATACTTACAGCAGATAACATATAACACCCATTATCTAGTGGCTAGGGTATTAACATATAGATATAAAAAAATTATGAGCAAAGCTTGAAAAACTAAAATTATAATATTGTTTACAAAGTAACCTCCTACCTATTCCTACCTACCTATGATACATTTAACTTTTAAATCGTATACTTACTATATCTATTTGTTGTTTTTGGCTCGTTCATATATTTCGGACGTTGCGCAAATATTTTTAAGTTAGTTTATTTTAGTATTCCCGCTAAAGATGATGTGATATTATGTCTGTGTTGTGAACCCAGTATTGGTGGTGTGAAAGTGTACAGCAGTAGCTATGAGTTGTTGTCAGTGAGCGTGCAGCGCGTGACGGTCGTTACAGCGTGTTGTTGGTTGTTGCAGGTGAGTGCGGCCCGCGGGCGCCACGTGCATGTCCGAACATGCTGGACTGCCTCTGGTAAGTCCGATCACATCCGCACCGAGCCCTCGCCATTGTGTCGTGTGTCCGTCACCTCACATTGTTCTCTCTTAGACGATAAGTTACGTTACTTTTGTTAAATGTTATAGTCGACGTTAATACACTAATTATATTCACGCCGTCCCGTCCAGCCTGATGTCATCATCTCAGAAGATAGTATACGTTTGCTTAGCGTTTATGGCTATTGATGCAATCGTGTGTTCCTAAATCATTCGGTGAGCGTATGGAGCGTCGTCGGGTAACCTCGCTCTACGCAAATAGCGCGCGCAACTCACGACGATCTAAAGTTCGACTTTATGCTGAATATCTGCAAATCTTTATTTGAAGTAAAAAATATATTTAACGATTCACGAATTACGGAAAATATCAGTTTGTATATGTTGCGTATGTTTATATCTATGCGAATGGAAATTTAAAATAGCTACGTAGTCGACGCATGCACTATTGTTAATTTTCTCTTATAACAATTTCGAGAAAACCAAAGGAGTCAAATTGTTTAGGTGCACTACAATATTATAATCTAAGACATGGCAGATTATGACCTCAACAACAGGTTTGGAGTGTATGCTATTAATTGCAGTATTAAGGCGACTAGTGACCGTGATGGCGACGACACGTCGTCTTACGTAACGGCCTTGTGCGCGAGTGGGCCGAGTCCTGCAGCTCGCCGCTGCGCTCGCGCACTGCCGATGCCGCCGCGCGCTGCGCCTGCGACCTCGTTGTGCACCCCCTTCCACTACTCGACATTGTCACCTCCGTTAAAGAAACGAACTTTTCCAACTTTGATTAAACGCACTGTCATTGCAATGACTTAGCATAATTTGCTCTCAATTCTTTAAAATGGACTGTACATAAACACTCAAACGAAGTAGGTAGTTAAAACTAATAAAAGATTTTTTATTGAGACAGTACCCGTCTAGAAAAATTCATTGAGTATTCATTGAAAGTAAATATTTGTAAAAAAATTATAGCTAGTTCTGTCAATTAAAATAAATTACTCTGTAGTAGAATATTTGGTAATTTATTTACGTTGACGGAGGTGTTTATTACTTACAAAAACTCATTGTGTCACTGTCACTTACCTGCCTTACAATTAGAAATGCTATTTCCAAACTCGCCTGTGCTCATTCAAGTACATCAATGAACGAATTGTTAAATGAGCAAATATAAAGGGATGACTGCACAATGTACGACGTAGTAGGGACGAGCGGTGTAGGTGATTGATACCTGCTTTGAATCGTTCCGAGAAGCCCGGCGCGGGACGTGGGCGGGTTCGAGACGTGAACGGCCATTGTGCGCTCCCTTTCAAGGTAGAGCCAGTTCTGCGCCATGACAACACCATTGTTGACCGTCTCGACGGCACAGTAGTGAGATCAGATAGGAAGATGTTTTAAACAAACCGTTTTTATGGCATAAATATATACATTTAGTTCTTGCACAGAATCCGCACGCCATAGTTTTCGGTCATAGCCCCAAAAGCTGCTTTAGACTTCATAGAGGACCGCAAGCGCAACTGCTTCGTATGTTGGATGCAAGCATTGAGATGCTCTTATACAATGTTGGAACTCCGGCTTAAAGTGGTTCTTATGTTAGTCTTATATTTTTGAATTCTTATTTAGAGAATTGTAAACGTTGCTAAAAACTAGTGCATAGCTGACTCGACGACCTCACAGCGTCCAAAGGGGTAACAGTGTCATGGCTGCCTCGCTTAACATCATGATTTAGATATACTTGATGTTTATGGTATAGGTTATAATAAAAACTGTCAAAATATGGTTAAATATAGTGGCACTGTATGACATGAAGTAACGATCGGCCGTGAGCTAAAAAGTACTGAGAAATACAAGATAATGATGCTTAATCTAACTGAAATATTTAAGAACTTGAATTTTTCAAAATAGTAGTACATGATGACCATTTTGTTTAATTTACGTAAATGTAGATATGATATAAAAATAGATACAAATGTCGCCTTTATTACATTTTAGTATAGCACAACATAACCAATAAGTGAAGACCCATAGTAAGTGAATAGGTGGAAAATCCCATCTAGGTCGTGGCAGCAGTTTTTGTTTTTTAAAATAGGAAATTCCACTTACACATAATTTTGACGTAGGTCTGTCATTACCATGTATCGGGACCACAGACACACTTGTAAGAGCATTTCCAATAAAATACAGCAGACTGCGTCAAACTGCTAGTCACCTCCTGAAATAACAAGGCCAAGTGATACGAGAGCAGTGTAGGTAAAAGTACTTAAGAAAATATAAATAATATTAAAGGGGCTTCATATTCGACTATATTTTTTCTATGTGAGCTAAACAAAGTCCATAGAATATGACGTCTGTTTTCATACCCATCGTCCACCCAATCGCTGAGTGACAAGTTGACACGAACTTTAGGTACCCATTATCTGTTATGGTAATGGGTGGCTTGAGTTAACGTATATTTAATACTTAAAGCGATAACTTGGATAACTATTTAATTTTACGAAAAATCTTCGAATGGAGGCGCATGGCCTTTGGCATAGTAAGTTATGATGTGCATAGTTTTTATAACAATTAATAATTTTGTAGAAAATCAACATTCCCCTTTCGTTTGCGGTAAATCATAACTTGTCAGAAGTTCATTCTTATTAGTGATGTTGTCATCAGCACATCATGCTTTAATACACCCGTATAAATTCTAGTTTTTTAAAAAACAATGCGATTAATCTCATGAAAAAATATTGAGAAGAATAATAAAGAATAAATAGTTGTGTTTTCTGGATTTGGCGATCATGCTCACTTAAAAAACTCAGCAGAAAATTCATTTGTAAAGTATCGCCTGCCTTTTGAAGACCACCTCCAGCGTTTGATATCCATCGCAAATATAATAAAGTTCGGTCAGATGAGGTAGAATTGAATTGATATAATTTTAATATCTCTTTGACATCTGTGTCTGCAGAGTTTTTTCAAATTTCTTTGATAAAATGTTAATTTGGGGTACTTAAGGTAGGTACTTAACCTTAAGTGTAGGTGTTAAGCGTTAGTAGATAATTTGTCAATTACCTAATAACTTAAAAAGCAGACTGTGAACCGCTAATGATTTACAGGGAATGTACAATCACATTAATATTCAATTTAGTTAAAATACCATTTAGTATAATTATAATATAATAGTAATTAATAAGGTCCGAAGGTATTATACCTAAAGATAATGCGATCGAGAATTTAAAAAATATATATCTCACGGTT
>DVWM01000333.1:0-11223 GCA_018235105.1 Junonia coenia | reverse complement strand
CTAGCATTCACATTGCTAAGATAATAAAGTTTTGTCACAGAGTGTCTTTAAGTTTCGTGTGTGCTTGGTATTAGAAATTCTTCCTGAAAATGTTTTATACCTAAATATTTAGCTAGCTACTTGTTTGTACCTAGGTCTTGTTTGCGAATTTTATATTGGATGATCATTTAATTTTTTTGCCTAGCCTTAGATAAAACACGCGCGTCATCTACTGTTAGTCAATTGTATGTTGCCCTCTATCTTCTCGCAAACAAAGTTTTGTCACGAACAATCGAACAGAAACTGTTTTTTTATATGTTGAACTAACTGTGCCTTGGTTTATCTCCCATTAAATTTCGGTTTGTCGGATTGGTCAACGCTTACAGTTACTTCTTCTATGAGTCACAGTGAGACATTTTATAGTCTTCCTCAATAACCACGCTACCTAACACACTAACAAAAATAAATTTGGAATCGACCAGGTAGATTCTGAGAGTGGTATCGACATTCAAGCAAATTTTGACTCTATGGTATACATTTACCTAATTTGGCTTTATCTTGTGGAATAAAAATTGAAAATTTATGTAGCATACGTTTTTGACATTTCGAGTTTAAATCATTCCAATAACGGTTTATCGGTCATGTTAAATTAAATTGAATGAGGCAGCGGAAATAACATAAAGAAATCTTTGGACATACACAGTAGGCAGCGATAATTAATTTCTAATAACCGAGTCCCTTAATAATGACTGGTAGAATTGAGTAGCCGTGAGGCTGTTTTATCATAATGCATCTATAAATTATTCCAATGTAATTTAAACATCCGAAGTTTAAACGATTAGATGCGTGATTAATAACGAAGCATAGGACTGTAATTGTAAATGAAAATTAAAGAATTCGTTAAGATATTACTTTTAAAAAGATTATTTCTATTATATGTACATAATAGTGCGTTGATGAAAGATAACAAGGAACGTATCATACATCTTGGCTCAAAAAGATCTACGTGTCTAGCGAGGCGGTATTCGCGGCTGGTTTAGAATCCAGATTAGCCTTGTCAATGACCTGAATCCTAAAATGGTGCAAACTTTTCAATGTCCAGAAAATTGTTGTAATAAAACTCAAGATAAGAACATTACTATCGCCAACTTCAAACAGTTTCCTAGAGATAAAAGATAAGAAAAGATCTCACACGAATGTACCGAGTTCACCTGTTTTAGAATTTATATGCATACAGTTTTTGCTTGCTACAGATGTGTAATTTAAAATGTTAAAGTGCCTTTTATGTTTTCTGTTACAAAATTCATCCATTAAGCAGAATTGGCAACATCAAGATCACTTTCGATTTTAAAAAATCTTGGTAAACATCCTATTGTAGTCGATTTGTACTATTTTGCATAACATCAGTCACGATTCGTATTTGACCAACTTTTAAGGTTTCAATAGTCGATAATCTAAAGTTAGAAATGAGTGGTCTAATGAGATATAGGTAAATGGTTTTATTCTGACGATCTAGTTATGCCACAGCTAGTCACGAATGCGCACGACCTTCATGTTGAAATCGAAATTTGTCGGTCCGTAGAACATGATGTCTCAGTTAACAAAGCATATTCTATTACAGAAACTGACGTTGAAGAACAGTGCCAAAGAGTCACTTTACACATTCAAATAAGGAAAATATTTAAATAGAAATAAATTTGTTTTTCAAAAAAATATATTATATGAAATTGCAATCTGTTTTCCCAAAGAAAATAATAAGGAATCGAAAAATTTGTTTGATCTAATCGATAAATAGTGGTTAGACCGCGAAACCGCTGCAGGAAATATGGGAGCGAATCTTATCAGAGGCGGGAAATCACGGGAACCTTAACATGCGGTTTCTTTCCTATAAATTCTCTATGATTTGAACAAAACCAATATCGAATAGTTGCAAAGTTAGGAATATGGTTAGGTTAAGTTAGAAATTTGCAGTAAAGTTGAGTGAAATGAGGAGTGCATCACGAGATCGACGCTAGATTGCATTGTTGCACAACAATAAAGCGAGCTACTGAGAAGTGAGCCAGTGCATAGCTGATGCGGTTGCGTGCTATGAGAACTAAATCAGATTTGTAATTTATAATAAAATTGCTGGAAATGAAATATGTTTACACGGAAAACGTTCTGCTCGACCATTAAATAAAATTTTCGAGATAAAAATTTACAATAAAAAGCAGAAGTTCCTACATTTATTTAAAGAATAATGTAAAATGCACTAGCATCTGCACTTCTTAATGATATTTTAATGCTCGTTCCGGAAGTCTCTTAAATCGATAATGACTAAATATCTCCTTGCCGATACAAATAGTTCACTTTAAAGCACCTTTTATTTATAAATTAACAATGGCAATGAAATTTTAAAATAGTACATTGCAAAATGTTCTATGTACGAGTTGTTGAGGTATATTTTCATTTGAATTTAATTTTTATTACATTAAATTGAGATCATAAAAATTTTAAATTTTCTCCAGTTACGAAAATTTTAATACGTCAAGGTCATAACGACTTTGTTTGAGAAGTGTTTGCAGTTTGCCGTGAGAACGTTGCATTATAAAAATTAAAATTTTGTTCGTTAGCCGTTTCTTAATGATAAGTGTTGAGGTCGGTTCATTGTTGTATTGCATAAAGCTGGAGCTCGGTGGAGGTCTGAGGCAAGGTGACTGTAACATTGGATCGAAAACTGCTAGTTTTCATGATTCGATATGTGTTTGTAAGAAATGTAGTTACCAGTAATAATTAATGTCTATATCGATGACGCGTGACCGATGTTCCATTACGTCCTTGTAACGTCCGTACAATAGATGATTAATAAAGAAGACTTTGTTTAGGGAGATGGCGTTTATCTCACGACTATTCTGTCATTGATAATGGCACCAATTGCATCTAGCTTGGGTTGAACTTGCTGGCTTGTGAAATATGGTTTCTAGAGATGTTTTGACAAATGTCGTCCACGGTGCAATATTGAGATGGTATTCTTTTCTACTTTCAGATAAAACATGGCAGTCCATTTGGAACACTGTGTCTTTGTCAGGGCGTTCCGCGTTTTGTCATTTATTTTCTATGACTTGTATTGTGCATTTTATGTCAACTTTGCGATGCTAATGCGATTTTTCCTCTGATTCGTTTTCTTCATTGCTGTGGAGTGAGAAATGCAGCAGATTTGCAGCCCTCCACGTCAAGTTTAATGATCGGACATACGCTATCCGATTCAGATTATTTTATGGTAGACCACAATTTATATTAAGCCCGCGGGCACGTTATTATCAATAACTCCATCTTTTTATTCAATGTTTTTTGCTAAACAACATATTTCATAGTTTTCATCTCTTTTTAAATAATTGATTTTATATTACGCGGAAGTGTCTACATGGTCTTCGGGTGATTAGTTTTTAATATAAGCTTCGTATTGAGTGGTCCAAGGTAATAAAATGTGTTGGACAAAATGGTTTCCTGTTCTGTAGTTTTTGTTAGGTCTGTACCATGACAAATCTGTGGTCAATGTGCGCTTAATTAGTGCACGTTTGTTCGTCACGTTTTATAGGCATTTATTTAGTATACGCACTAAGAAGATAGGCAAAAAAGGAATTATTTTAACTGGTTACCATTACCAATTATAACTATTAATAAATATCATAATTGAGAAAATAAATTTGATTATACTTTTTATTAAAGTAAAATTTAATAACATAACTTTAAACGCCTTGAATAAAAAAATTATGATGTAAAAATGCAAAACGATCGTAACAAATTAATTAGATCAAATTAAGATCGTATCTAACAAAGGAATTCGACGCATCGCCGGTACAAAACCATCAGACTTTTGTATTATTAAACGTTTAGTTTTCATATACCGAAGGATGTTAGGCATAACTTTATAATTTGTACAAAAAAACTTACTACCGCGTAAAAAACATAATCATTTCAAGTTCATTGCGAATTGTCTAATAGATTCGCAGATTTTTTGATAAATCGATAAACGTTTTTGTTATATTATCGTGATGTTTGGGATTTCACATTTATAACCATTTAACTAATTATATTATGTTCCTTCTAGAGTTATACTAAATTGCACGGAAGATTTTTCTAAGGAATAGTCACTCCCTATATGTCCTGATTCTCCTAGAATTTAACATAATACACGAAATTTTAAATTTGACTCTGTATCTTTGGCAACTTGCTAAAAATACCTATTTAAGAATTATTTTATTTTTAGTTCGCATTTCATTAAACCAAATAATTGAGAGATACGACAAAAATTGAGCATAAAATTCCTCTACTAAACTACCTTAGGAAGGTCACTCAACTTGTTGAGCGGATATGTTTAGATCCTGTATAATATTCACAATAAAATGTGTTTCGAACTCGCATTAATACGGCACTTTAATATTAAAACCAAGATATCTTCTATCTTTATTTTAATGACACAATATATTATTTTGGAAGGTTTGAAACCATCTAACTGTGAATTAGTACCTGTTTTTGGAAATCCCCTTACAAAAACTTCGAGGAAACAGGAAATGACTTCTTAGTCACTACAAACAAAAATGAACTACTCGTCAATTAGGATTTTTGTCTAATTGTTTATTATTTGATGTTTTAGCAATAGGAACATGGATTTGTTCACGTAACATCTAATGATATGACTCATGTAATTTAAAACAATACAACTTTTTTAATTCCTAAAAAGCTTCTGAAACTAACTGCGCTTCATTACTTATTTTAATGTTGATAATTACATTTCCTCTGCCAAACAATTTGAAAATAAATATAAAATAATTATACAAGCTTTTAGTTTATGTACATCAAAGTCTTTGTCACAAACTTGCACTAAAAGCTAAGAACAATCATCAACTTACCCGGTGGCAACTTCGATTTCAGCATGTCCATGGCGACGACATTGATGACCAGCACCCAGATGGGGCACTCCAAGAGTTCGTTGTCTGACTTGACGAAGGCAACAGCGCTTAGACATTGGGTCTCGAGCCTCCGACGATCTGGGTAAGACCGACGCAGCTCCCGATTCACGTTGGATTGAAACTTCTTCATGTCGAATAACTGTACAAAAAAGCAAATATTAATACATGTATATAATATCGAAAAGTAACTGTAGATGATGGGTAGATAGAGAGTTTAAATAGTAATTCACATACAGAGACATGAGGTGCACAAGTATATGTGCACAAAGTTAGTCTAATTTCTATAAGCACTCTTTACTAGAACAACCTTTTGTGAAAGGAGTAAAATCAAAATACTATGTACGAAGTAGGTAAATAGGGAGTCAGGGACTGACAAATGATTAGCATCTGATGGTAAAGCACACGGTGAAATGCGTTTCAAGACAAAGTATGTACTTTGCTAAGCCATAAAAATTTATTAGCATTAAACTAGTAATAGTCCTACTAAAACTAAGTGAAGCTAGTGATGTGCATGTGGTCAATAGGTGGTATAATGATGGAGGAAATTGTTGCTAAAAAGTTAGTTTGAAAAACACGTTTGATAAACGTGTGTCTAATCAAATTAGATTTATTACAAACCAAATTGCCTTATTTGTCTAGAGACTTCCTATTATAACTAAATTGCTTTTAATAAGATAACAAACTCATTCAAATTCAGCATGAGGCCTAAACCAGACAAAACAATTTTAATTGTCAGTCCGGAAGATGACTGTTTCATACACGATTGCATCGTAATAAAAGAGATGAAGTCAGACGAATCAATACAGTTGAGATGTTATCGAATTAATATTACATAACGAGGCCGTCGATAATGAAAATATAAACGACCGCCGCCAACGCTGGTCGATTCGATGTTGCCCCATCTAGTTTCTCTTTAACGTAATTATTTACATGCGTATGAAGATAATTATGGACAAAGTGAACCAGTTTAAAATTGGTTTGTTTAAAGGTTTGTTCAAATTAAACTTATATTTTTTAGCTATTATTGAATGGGAACAAGAAATAGCATGTAAGAACATTTTGATTTTTTTTGGGTGATCACATTAAAATAAAAACTGTTAAACAGACATAACAAGTAGTCCAGTTTTATTTTTTTAATCAAAGCCTTTTTTGGACCTTTATAGTATGATTGTATAAGTCTATACTTAACAACAGTTGGTAGTGACTTTTAAAATTACACCGTCTAACATCTTAATTTTAAAGCAATAATCGACAAATAATGAAGATGTATTTTGATCAGTCGATTAAGATCGAAAAATGATTTTGATCGAATGTAATTACAATTCAATTTTCTAAAATATTTTCATTAAAGAGTCACAAAAAGCGCTGCGTAAGTCACGTTGACGAAATTGAATTAGGCTCGTTGCACAATCATTGCGACGCCAACGGTGGCCGAGGTCCAATGCGTCTGGATGCCTTTTCAAATTCGATTTGACATTGACCGAAAGAAGATACGTCGATGTTATCTATAAAAAATAACCGCCACGCATTCGTAAGTCATCTTTCATCTTTTCGCCTACGAACGTGAACTATCGACGTTCATGGAAAGAAATTTAGAAAGTACCTGATTAATGATCTCAAATTACATTTTATAAAATGGAATGAACAAACAAATTACACGTATGCTTTATGTTAATTGCCTTTGCGCCGAAAGTTAACGTTATTTATGTTTTAACATACGTACGTTTTAAGTAGCGTGTGCAATTTGATTTGTTGGTGACGATTAAAACAATTTGATAGTAAAACAGTGTAGACTTGTAATTCTAGAACTCCCTTGTCAAAGAAACTGCTAATGTCTTAAAAGAGCCAATTTCAAGTTAGCGTAGCCACTTTTTGAGAAAAGTAATCCGATCTATAACAAATGTAAAAAGTATTACAAAATATAAACATTAATTTAGCCCGTAAGTTAAAGCGGGGAACTAGTCTTAGTATCAATTTCAATGAAGCACAGATTCTTTCATAATCTACCAATTAATATTGTACGATTTAATGATCATTATCTATAAAAATCACTGGGTACAAAACGCTCGGAAACCACCAGGTTGACATGACTGATAGCATTGTTTCATATCAATTAGTTAGCAAGGGAATTCGTTGTGGGAGATCAGATGAGACGCATAAAAATCTCAGGATCATGGATGTTTCACAATTTAGCATTGTTAAGAAAAATGTAGATGGAATTAAAAAAATAATATCACTCGACGTCTTGAGTGAGGATAAAACTTCTAAAATGGTTAGGAGTTTTAAGCTTCGTTGATCCTGTTACCTCCTTACGTACACTTTCATCATTCTCACGGAAATTGAATAAGATGCAAACAAAATAAGTGAAGCAATGACCATTCTTTTCTTAGCTATCTTTTCACATTGTTCTTCAGTTACATAAACGGTAGTTAATGGAGTATGAATTACTAATGAACGTTTTGCTTCGTACTAGGAAGTGAATTTTCTATTGTTTGGATTGACCTAATTAGCTGGCTTCTAGTATGTTACATAGACCTAAAAACAATTGTATTGCATATACGGGTGTATACATGTGTTATTTTTAATTAGAAAAGAATTATATTTATGAAGATGATACAGTAACATACAACAACAAAGCAACTTTGATTGATGTTGAGTTTGTTTCACTTGATACAAGTAAGTATGTGTTTCAACTAAGAAAAACAAATGATAAAAATTTAGCTTAAATATAGATAAAGCCACGAATTTTATATGGCCATCAAGGGACACAAAATTATGTTGCAATGTCATGGTCGAAATGAATCGTGCTTTTACGTGCAACGGTCGTGATGCACTTGAGATGACCACTGCAATAAAGCAATAACGTAACACATTAGATACGTAAGTAAAATATTACTTTAAGCCGACATTTTTTCTGTTATTGAATTATTACACGCCAAGAAAACCAAAGCAAATGATAGGCATTTGCTTTAAGATTTCGTAATGGAGTTTTGACATTGTCTTAGTCTGTTACATTTAAGAATTATCATTTGTTTTGAGATTATTAAAATTTTGAACAGGTTTTGCACATAAAATTTAGAAGAATTAGGGTAAAAACTCAAAAATGAGTAATGATAAAAACCAAAAAACAATTTAAAAATACGATGTTTGTAATGGCAACACAGCAGCTACAACAGCTAAAGAAGCATTTAACATTAAAATTGAAAGTATTAAAATATAACCATAGGTTGTAATGCAAGGCAATTATGTCGGTAACCGTGAAATTAATAGAGCATGTTTCGAAATTTCACTACATAAAGGCATCCATCTTGACGGAAATGATTACAGGCGAACACCCATTTCGTGTACTTGGATAAAGTGGTATAAAAGATTACATTAAAGTTATTATGTCGCCATCGGTATTTCATGTGCAGCAAAGGTGAAAATTGCTCGCAATTATACAAGTTAGGACATTATGTTGCCACTACAATTTACAAACATAGGCAACGGTTGATAGTTTTTGAATTTTAATTGTTTTGATAGTTAGAAGGTAGACGGGCTGAAGATACTATAATATTATGGTAATTTAACTGGGTGGTCAGTAGCTTCTGCCCATAGAAATTAATGATGTCATGGGTATTAGCCATATACAACATTGATGCGCAGTTAGTAGAAACCAGATTGCTACATGACTTGTTTGGGCAAGAATTTTCAGTTTTTGGTAAGGATATTTTTCTAATAAAAATATATCTATATCTTCAGTTAAAGTCTCAGGAGGAGAGTTTAGAAAATAATTATACAACACAGAATTGAGTTCATGAAAAGTACCAGGGAGGTAGATGTATTGAAGAGTTACAATACCTTAAATATTTTCTCTTGTTCTAGCGCGTATCCGGGCAGCTTTAGGATGTCTTGGCCTATCGCAGTCTCCTCGTTGCTGGTGGCAGCCGTACTCTTCACGATAACGCTACTCTTTGAATAGCGTCTGATGAGTATGTTACCGGCGTCGTCCATTTTGATTTTGACGCCCTGATGATGAAAAAGGTTTATTAGAAGATGGAAAATATTCATTATTGTTCGAAGTTTTTGGGTAATTTTATAGAATTATTCTATCCATTTTACTATTTAGTTTAGAAAGGAAATAAATTGACGTCACAAGAAAATTTATCGGCCAAGAGCGACATATTTCTCCACGTGTTTCTCCGTAAATTAATTCGACAATATGATATGAGGTTTAAAAGGAGAAACATATGTCCCGACCCATTGCCTTCCTTTACAAAATCAATGGAACACGATGTCCCTCGGTTAAGAGGACAATCGATCTCATATTACAAAGGGTGAATCACCTTAACCGGAAAAGAAACGGTAATTAGCTTTACAGAATCCGTTATCCGTGACGTCATTGTCCTTGAAGAAAATCCAAGGCGTATATTCAATGGTTTATGAGATTTATGATTAAAGATAACAGGAGCGCCCAACAAAAGAATGGTTTCTAATAACAAATTAACTTATGACATCAGATGTCAGTTCTATCATATTTTTATTTCATTGTTTAAATTATTCTTTGGATAGATTACTCATGGCTTTTCTTGATTGGATTCGTCAATTAGAAGCTGTTCATTTAATTTAGATTCGTCAAAACTTTATTGAGTTAATAAACAATACTGAAAACTATTAACAGGTTGTACATAAAAAATATGTAAAAATACAATATTTGTGAATAAACTATGCGGAAAACGATCAAGCTCTCTGACCAAATGTCTTATTGGAAATAACACGTGGTTCACAATTGAAGGCCGTATTGTAAAATAGGAAACTCGGAAACTAGTCTATATTTTTTAAGTACAAAAAATGTGTTGTATCGTAAAAAAACATCACAGGAACTTAATAAATTCTGATACATGTACCTACTTTATATCTACTTACATCAATTAATTGCCTATCAAGCATATTAGTATGCTATCAGGCCTCTACGCTATTTGATTAGTTAAATTGCAATATTGACCCTAAATAGTAATTACTTGTAATACTACAGTAACGTCTACACGTACCTATCTCGTACCTATAGTACGCTTGTTGTACCAATATGTAAAGCAAGAGATTTTATATGTTAAAATTGTTTTACTCTTTTTTATTAGATGTTCATCATTATCTTGTTTAATAAAACAGATTAATTAAACGATTGGGTTATAAAATCATTAAAAATTCATTATTAGAAGCAGAACATCAACCTCAAACACCAACTTATCTGGTAGCCAAAATTAAGCGAATGAAATCACGAATCGTAGCTAGTTTTAATAAGAATATCCTAAAGTATTTAAAATATAATTGTTTTAATAACAGTTGGAAGCGAGAAGCGCAACATTGACGAAACGCAGGCGCAGTTAATAATCGTCGTTTCGAATACCATCGCCGCAGTCGTCCGTGCATAATGCATGCATACAAGGCGGACATAATCGGACATGTAACGTAGCGTTATTTATTTGGTAAACAGGCTAAAATAATCTGAAATTGTTGCGCTTCTAAATGGCGTATTTGATGGGTAAAAAGGTTACTTTCGTCCGTTTACTTTTTTTCTTACTGACTTGTCATAACAGAAGTGTAATCGCTAAAATTTTGTGCTGAAATCTGGACAGTGATGTTTTTAATTTTATGATTGCTTTAAAATGATTGGCCAGTATTCATTTTTGTACAAAAAAATTATCAAATGAAAAGTGAGTTAGGTTAAGAATAAATAATTTACCGTTGCGAAGATAATTTTTAATTAGGTAATTGGATATCAAAAGTTCAGCACTGAATAATCGCGGTCACAATAACCTGCTACAAACGTGATAGTTTTAATTTCATTTCTCGAGAATTTTAATTTATTACTTTTCATATAACGCCTCAGGTGGTCTGATTGTTTAAATATTTGGTTTATAATAACCTCTCATTTGAAATTCTAAGTTATCAAATCTAATTTGTTCTACATCATTAGTAAGATGAGGGCAAACTGGTTAGAAATATATGTTATTTCACACATTGTTGACCTCTCTATGACCATAAAGATTTGGCCACGAGTAATTTAACCTGACCAAATATTAGACACGGGTAATATAAAATCGATTATTACTATCGTTACTTAGCGTACAAGTAAATAATCTACTTATTATATTGCTGTACATTTGTAAGAACATAAGAGCCGAGATGGCCTAGTGGTGCGAACACGTAGGTCTTAACCAAAGGTCACGGGTTCAAACCCTGGCTGGATTTTCAAGTGCTAAATTTGTGTTTAAATTCATCTCGAGCTCGGCGGTGAAGGAAAACATCGTGA
>DVWM01000332.1:0-11231 GCA_018235105.1 Junonia coenia | reverse complement strand
CATGTTTTAAGAGGCATGCGTTTTAGCCGGCAGTTTTAATTTCATTTTTGGGCAGTAAAAGGGAATTTAGAGGGATGAGGTAAATCTGTCAAAAGAAAATCTGAACAAATTTACAACGGGAGGATACTTGATTTGTGTGTAGGGGGGAGGGGGGAGGAGGATTCATCCCCGATCACAAGAATATACAATTACATTATTATTATTTTATGTTGTACGCGTGTTAAACTTATAGTACATAATAAACATATAATTATTGTATTCATACGTATTTTCATTACATTTATGCCATTAACCCCTATTTTTGATGGTCATGTTAGTTATTAGCACTATTTCATAGTAAATAACTATTTAATGAAGTAATATTATATATATATTAACATACATTACAGTAACGCAATTTTATGTCCATATAACCAATACTAATTGCAATTTACGAGTATATTACTGTCATAAAATATAGAATCGTAATAAAATACGTAATTTCAATACTCGTGAAGACAGACATTCATGGAGATCTTTATTGCATTACTAAGATATAACTATTTTATAGTTAAGTACCTACTAATAGAAAATATTAACATTTTCATAAAATTTAATAGAAACTTTAATGTCTATTTACTTTTTATAATTAATTTATTACCTATTAAAAATAGTAGCATCTACTTTTTTCTTTTTAATAAAAATTCTTAACCACGATCAAGATATTTATCGTATCATACATTCCTGACGTAATTAAATTTAAATTCGATTGTTTGGAAGCGTTCACGTGGTTCTCGTAGTGCTTAAAATTCTAAGTATTAACGCTTGTTTGTTGAGGAAATTCCTTCATAAAACTACTCTTGCTACCAGATTTTTGTCACCAGCCAGTATGTGCATAACTGCGCTTTGGTTTCAAAATTATGTAGGCACCTAATATCTAGTAGGATTTTTTTCTTTCGTCATAATATACCTATTTATTTTCTCAATTGTATGTTTTATGATTTAAAATATCAAATCGTTTCTTAAAATTTGATATAATCTAATTTTAATTAACAAATTGTAATTAAAACATACAATTTAGCACAAAATATTAAGTGTTATCGAGACACGGATTGCAATATTAATAAATATTTTACAGAGTAATAAAAATGTTTGTTATGAAATATGCCTTTTATATTTAAATGAGAATGAGAATTTAGTTCGTATTCTTTGGGATGATAATTTATAGGAAGCAACCGTAAAATGTATCCAAATTAAGAGAAAAGAAAACTTTGTTATGTGTTATATGTAAATGAAATACACAATTTTAATAGCACTGTGCTTATATTTTGTTTAATGAAAGAAAGTGAACCTTTTAAGCATAAATTAAAATAATGTTTGCAATTAATAATTTAAAGATAAATACAATTAAGTATGTAACATTAAACAGGATTAACGAAAATGACATGACTTTGGGCATACTACAGTTTCATTTCGAGTGAATATGTTTTCATAACACGTTTACATATTCGAAGGAATAATTCGACAAATGACTTGGCGAATTTAGTCACAAGTAAAACCACTGGAAAACGTCAATGTTGATGCCACGTTTACTCATTGCCAGACGAAAAAATTCGATAAATTAACGAATAAATAAGTCACGAATATGACAAGTATTCAGTCAATATTGAATCACGTTCACTCGAATAAATAATTCTATAGATAACTTGTCAAATCATTCTTTACTATTTTCGTTTATTTTTTAAATAAAGTCACAAATAGCTTATTATTCGCGCGTACGACGAAATATATTTGTAGCGAGCAGCGAACAAACATGAATAAATGGTTTACGTGTTCCTGATCGTGGCTATTCGTATGTATTCGGTGATTATGCAAACCTGCCATCAAAATGTCCATATTTATCTGCCTGTCAAGATGTTTCCTGCCAGACTTTATTCTTAATAAATGACATGTGGGTAAAGCGATTGGGATTTATCATTCAAAATTAATACAATTAGCTACGGTGCAATCAAATATTCATTTACAGATTAATTTTACGTCTGATGAGTATTTTAAATTTTCGATTTTAACTATATTTGGAAGCTAAAATATAATTGAAGTATGAGGTAATACATAAGGCTATTAAGCTATTACACGTATACGTATTGTTTGTTTAGAAAATCGTATATGGAAATGAAGAGGAGTAGGAGTTTTGTTGATAGTATCAAGGGTAATGAACAAATCTATTTTATTATTGAACATTAGAACTAATATTTTTCACTTTTTAAGACGATAGTGTTTATTGCATGAAACGCATTTCTGCGTCATATTTTTTTCTTAATGAAAGTGTGATTATTATCATAGGTTCCTGTTTTAATTTGTACTTTTTATAATAATGGTTTAAATATAAGCGATTTCTGTCATCCACTTTTCTCAGCTCACTAGAGACCAATCCAGGAGAGCCCTATGCTTACTTTATACAACAGTTAAATAAAAAAAGACTTGTTTACCTTTTGTCTAAGAGTGCTGAAACTAGATTATTCTGTGACGAAGTTTGCATACTCATTCAAAACATGTAGGAAAAGACAAAAACACTAAGAACTACAATAGAATTTTGTGAAAATGATTGAACCCACTACCGTTACTGCAGAACCAGTTGTAGTGACCATTGTGAATTAGCCTTTTGTTGTAATGTTTACATTATAAAAGTTACATATCATTCCATTATTACGTCAAGAACAAGATTTATCCAACGGACCAAAACGTAAACGTTAGCTTCTAGGTAGCGAAATGTTGCAATGAATACATACCTAGTTAGGAAATATTAAAAAATCTCACATAAAATTTAATACACTAAAACTGTTACACTTTGAAAATTGAACTCTATGATTGCATAGTTTAAAGTACAAATTTGTTTAAAAGGAAAGTTTTACACAAATATAAATAAGGTGCAAATGTGCATCAAAATGTTTGTAGACCGTTTTACTTTCGACGCTTATCTCTAGTATCGGCAGTTAAAAATGTAATAGCACGTTAACTTGTCGTGTAATGTTTACGGTTTCGTGAAGGGCTCGGCGTGAACCAGATTAATCCACCTTTCTATTTACAACCTACTGCGAATGTTCTCGAGTTTTTCTGTATGAATGTTTTTATGGGATATATTAAAACTGTTAGGATTTATCCCATTTGGCCATAGCCTTGTATACTAGTAAAAGTTGAGGGGTTTTGTATAAAACTATTCATTATAAATAATCATAAACATCACTTTCTCTTAATTTTTCCTCGCTTGTTTAACAAAATCTTTTTATTTTCTAATCTAGAATTGACTAAATTGCTTCTTTAACATTGTATTTCTTGACCTGTCAGAATTGAAAATGACAAAATTAATTTTTGGAAAAAGTCTTAGGTCTAAGATAAATTGAAATTTATTATTGTCAGGAGTAGCGCCCTTAACATACCCTTAGAGGTATGGTGAGAATCTCAAAGACTAATACTCAGATCTACAGACATTTAATAAATACAAATATCTCCCACATGCCTTACAACTTTGTTAAAACGATCAACAGTTCTATGATAATTCGTCATTAACAAATAGATGACGAAATAAGCATCGCCCAACCTTATTACCGATTCTAAAGAGGAGTTAAACTTAATGAATTGCCCAATGGTTACGCTAACGAAGATCGTATGCGCTACACACTATAAAAGGGTAAAGATTGCGTATTTCACCTAGTCAAATGTCACAAACAATAAAGTATCTATTATATACGAAAGTTTGGACACAATTATCAGCTTGTCCGTTGCATCACAGGTGTTATGTCAATGGGATTGTTGGTATTGAACTGCGTAACGATCGATTTAATGTCAATGATTGCATACAATGAGATGATGTCGATTAAATGTTACTTACAGATTGTGTGTGTAAGTGGAAATATTTTAATTAAAAATGTTTATATCTATAGTCAGGACGAAAGAAGAACGTCAGTTTTATCACATCAAATATTTTTATACAGAACAACTTCATTCTCCTGGCATTTCAAGCTATTAGATGCTTTATTCAGCTACATGTCTTTCTAATATTAACTTTATACATTATATTAAAGTAGCATTTAGGTCTTGAGTCTTTGTGTTGAGAGCTTCTATATCTGTGTTCCCTTTAATTATCGGACCATGATCAATAAATCATTATTTTGGAACAATCCGTTTATAAAAGTCATGAATGTTTTCAATAATGCTTATTTAAATACTTGCATTACCTTATGTAACAAAAATATTTCATAGTCTGATTTCGATTAAGCCTACGCTGGAATTTTCTATTAAACAAGTTGTTTAAAGTAAGTTGTTTAAAGTAAACAAACTAAAATCACGAACTAAAAGATAACAGAATAGGTCAACCGTTCCACCTTCAAATGAGCAACATTTATGCAATAAATTAAAATATTTTAACAAAACGGCCTTAATCTGTGCACAATCGTTTTAAAGCGCGATAAAGAGCGCCTTGACTTAACTTTTGAAACGAACATTCTTTCTAGATCTGCATAGGGCACCCTAATCTTTGGGAACTGTTTCAGTTTTAGACTTTATTGTAAGGTAGGAAGGTGTAGTTTTGTTTGATTGGTTATTTAGGTGAGAATGGTAATTGAGCCCGGTAGATCGTGACTTATGATTTCATTACAGCTCGTGCGGCGCCTTAGAGCTCTTGCGACAGCATCGCACCCTGCTTTATGACTGACTATATGTGTAACGAGAAACATATTAAATTGATTAATAACCGAGTCTAAAATTTGTATACGTTTAATTATTGCGGCTACCTTGCTATGTGTATCAGTTTTGTCTATCGACTTTCATTGTAATTGTAACAGTTATGACATTGCGGTACATTTAATTTGTAAAAAATTTGTAACTCAAATGAAGGTTAGAAAGATTTATTTAATGAAACCATGGAATGCGTAATTATAAAATATTTGTATTAATAATACCCATAGTGAATTACTCGATAACGTAATATCTTACAAACATTCATTACTAAAAACAAACGTACTTCAGAAAAATCTTAATAGGTACCTACCTGTGCACTTGAAAAAATGGCAAAAGGACATACCTTGCAACATTACAAAATTTATAACAAAATATTGTCTATATACGATTTAATACCGTGTAAACTCGTAAACACAGACACATATTCGGTCATACATTATTGTCTGAAATAAAAACTTCTGATTACCGCGATTTGAATTGTAAAGCGATGCCTGTTACACTACACTTCCATTATTATGTCGCGGGCGACGGGCTCAGTGGACGCCGCGCCGGACTAAATCACGGATGAACGTTTAATAGTTTTCCGTACCGGCTTATTCATGGGTTGCATATATCAAAAAACCTGCGACTGCGACGATTGGAATATTGTTGTTCTTCGTTACTTACAAAAAACTTAAAAAGTTAGGTATTTGTCAAAGGAGGATATGAAGAATTCTCTTAAATTGTAAAGGTGGTTAGAGCATGATGAATTATGTCAGGTTTGGACTCGTGTCCTTAGAAACATAATGTTCAAGTAGTTTTTATTAATTTAAGGAAAATTATGTCCGCATAGAATAATAAAAAAAATGTAACCAATGGGAAAACAAAGGCATGGGCAACTTTGAGCTCATTTTAAATAAAAAAAGAGATGGTGAAAGTGGCATGAAAATACGTTGAGTACAGACGCTGAAAGACATTATGTATAGAAAAATACTTTATTTGACTGTGTTACGGACTCATTGGAGTCCGACCTATTTATCTTATATTTTTCTATTAAAAATGTATATGTCAATTGATTTGTAATTTAGAATTGTCAGAACAATAAAAATGGATAAAATGCAAGATTGATCTTATTGTAGTATATTTGCATTTTTTACATTGGTCCTTGAGCAAAACGAGAACATACAGTCCAAGAACCTTTGGTACGACATCGAAATCAAACGAACTGATCCGAACCGATTTATTGATGTCCTCCAAAACAATGGAAACTCGTAGTATGACGAAGAAGAAAGACAGTAGTAAAAAATACGAAACTGAAGAACAAACATCGGAAAAAAGATCGACAAAGAGCATTTCAAAGGCAAGTAGTATACGATCATCTATAGCTACTATTAACTTAGCTAAGAAAAAGGCTGAATTAAAGGCAACTAAAAAGCTAGCGGAACTAGAGATAAAAATGAAAAAACTAGAATTAGATTTGGAAAAGTCAGTAATAGAAAAAGAGTTAGAGGTAGAGATTGCGGAATTGTCATTACTAGAGGAGGATGTTACGTCAGTTATTACGCACGATAGAGATAAAGTACAGGAATGGCTAACGGAACAAAGTAAGGCGTGGAGAAAGGATTTCTCTCTTGAAGTAAAACCTGATAAAGATAGTAAAATAGAGAAGTATTCGACTACAATGAAAGATACTAAAATGTCTGATATACAGCTATTGGCGCGAGAGATAAATAGTCTACGTTTCACGGGTGATAACAAGGATCTCCAACCTTTCTTTGGTAATGTACATGAGTGGCTTTCATTTAAAGCATCCTATGAAGAGACTAAAGATTATTTAACAGATGCAGAGAATATTGCGAGATTGCGACGCTGTTTAAGAGGTGATGCCCGTGAAGCTGTAGCTTGTTTACTTCATACACATGCCTCGTCGAAAGAAATAATGGACGCATTAGAATTGAGATTTGGACGACCAGAACTTATTATACAAGAACAGATAACATCTTTAAAAGAACTACCTAAATTGAACGATTCTTCTGAACAACTTTGTAAGTTTGCTTGCAAGGTAAAGAACTATGTTGCTTCAATTAAAGCCTTAAATAAACCTGAGTATTTGAATAGCGTTGAACTTAATGAAATTCTTAAATTAAAAATGATCAATCTTAAATCTCGCTGGTTATCATACGCAATAGAACATGAAAACGATAATGAACCGGAACTAGTCAAATTATCAGATTTTTTGCAACGAGAAGCTATTGCTGCCTCTAAATTTTGGCTACTAGAATCAGGAAGACCAATCACGTCACAAAAATATTTAGGACACAAGACATTTACAAATAATTTTGATGAGGATTATAATAAACATGAACCAGACAATCGTTATATTTTTGATGAAAGAAATACAGAATGTCCTTATTGCGAATCACCAGAACATAGAATAGTCCAAGAATGTAAAAAATTCAAAGAAATATGCGTTAATGAGCGTTGGGAATGGGCTCAAGCTGCTAGATATTGTTTTAAATGTTTACGATCAAGACATAGCAGAGAGAACTGCCGTTCCAGACCCTGCGGAAAAAATGGATGTCGAATGTCTCATAACCGTCTACTCCATGCTATTAAAGAGAAAACTGGTGAAACTCTGATCATTCAAGAAGATCCAATAAACTCAAATATTAATAATAAGAATTCCATTGAAAAAATCGATGAACCTATTGATGGCATGGCAACATGTATGTACTAACTGAATTTCGAAGAATCGAATTCTATTTAAGATTATTCCTGCAACTATTAGCGGTTCTCTTGTTTCAAAAGATACTTATGCACTGGTGGATGACAAATGATTCAAACATAATATGTAACACTGATGAAAAAGATTGAGAAGCAGGAGCTTATTGGCATTTTATTGAAGTCGATGGAAAGATATCAGCTTGTTTAGTAACCAACACGTCACATGTAGCACCGTTTGAACCAATAATGATACCAAGATCGGAACTCATGACTGCAGTACTTGGAGTTTGATTAGAGATATTGTTTGCGAAAAGAATGATTGGTTTGATTTGATGATTGATTTGAAAAAGGTTTGATTTGAAGAGGCAAACTTCAAAAAGTATTTCCAGGATCGCATGGAATGAGTTGTCGAAATCCGGTGTTGTCAAAAAACTACTTCTGGTATACTGAAGACTAGTTTTGAAGTTAAAATTTGTACCCGAGGTAAATTATCTGAACTCCTCTGAATAATTCCGCCCGCGCAGCATGTTACGGACTCATTCGAGTCCGACCTATTTATATTATATTTTATATTTTTCTATTAAAAATATATATGTCAATTGATTTGTTTAGAACTGTCAGAACAATAAAAATGGATAAAATGCACGATTGATTTATTGTAGTATATTTGCATTTTTTACAGGTACTATTCGGTATTCGGCAACTTTTTTGATATTCGGCCGAATATCTACATATTATTCAGGCGAATACCAAATAGTTAAGTATCTAATATAATCGCACCCCTAGAAGAAGAGTCAACCAAGTCAAAAAATGTGTGAACCTGAAAATGCACTTTAAAACTTTAGACATTTGAGCAATTTTAGAAGTGATAGACATTTTGGGTTAGTTGACTCTTCTATCATGGGTGCGATATTATTTCTAATTTCATATTTTACCAAATGATGATACTCACACGACGGTCTTCCGAATACTATTTGACGAAAGACGTGTTCTAACCCAAACACTGATTCCCTCCAAATTTACCCACTAAAACCATAAAGTTACCAAAAAATATCCAACAAATATCTTTTCAACTTCCAGGGACGTTGAACAAGGAGACATTGTCACCATCGGAGAATGCAGGCCGCTTTCCAAGACTGTCAGATTCAACGTTCTGAAGGTCTCCAAGGGCAAGGGATCCAAGAAATCCTTCAAAAAATTCTAATCTAATAAAATTACTTCATAAGTAACATGTATTTTATTGTGTTATTAAGACTGCTTGAATAGTACACAAGGAGTTTTTGTTATTGTATATTATATCAAAGCTAGTTTTCTCTTTGGAAAATTATGAATGATGCGTAATTATACGTATTAGGATCAATTCACCTTAAATATTTTAGTTAATTTTTTTTTAATTTAATTAAAAAATTACTTAAATAGGGTGAAATAATAAAACAGATCGAAAATACATGCCTCTAACAACATATTTTAACTTTACCACGTATAGATGGCGTTGACAAAGAGATACAAGTAATGTAATCTTAGTCCCACTAGATGGCGTTGTCCAATAAAATTTTAGTGTAGATATCGCTTCTAAGAAGTTATCTAGATAATATTGTCCAGCCTAAATGCTGAAATTTTTACTCCTGGGTATAACAAAACAAACAGTATTACATAAATAATTTTATTTGTAAGATCATATTTGGAATACATGTTTGTTTTTTTGCGAATATTTTTGAAGATAAACGGTATACCTAGTTCGATAAAAAATGCGTTAAATTATTGGAAATTTAATTAACTTTAATAATTCAAACAATCAATAGCAACAAAAACCAGGAACATTATCAAAATGCCTTTCAAGGTGAAAAACTCCAAAAACAAGATTTGACTTGAGGTGCAGGTTATTTGGAATACAGTACTTCTCACTTCTCATCTCACTCCTTTAATCCTCGCTATATTTTTGTTACAAAAAATACTATCCAACATAATTATCTTATCACTTTTCAAAGAAATTTATACCCAATTTTTCTTTTTACTTCAATCGACTTGTATTAATAAAAGTAAAGTTACAGCCTGTAAATGTTCTACTGCTGGGTATAAGTCTCTTTTCCTATTAATAAGAAGGTTATAGAGCTTAATCCACGACGCTTCTTCGCATTTTTTCCGGTACATTCAGGTATATATCTTCTTGATGTATTTCTTCACCACCGGGTACGATATTAATTTAAACACATTTCTGCGGTGCTAGCCAGAGTCTGAATCTGCGATCTTCGATTTAGATCGATGTGTTTGCTCTACTAGACCAATTTGGCTATAAGTAGTAAAATAGAACCGTCTTAGCAGCTATAATTTTCTTTTTAAATTTTAATTAAACGTGGATAGACACACTTACAAATGGACATGGTGAAATCATCATCATGGTGAAATGAAATATGAGGTCCGTTTTGACTCTGTCCTAAAAATATATCTATAGAAAATTCGAATATGCATAGTATTCTAAATTATATACACTGTCGGTATTCCACGTTAGCAACATACCATAATTATTTAAATTTCAATGTATATTTCTATTTTTTAGAAATATTTACAAAATAATTGTTTATACATGAACTCACAAGGTTATTTAACAGTATAAATAACTACAATCAATATTTTGGTATTACAGTTAATTATTATCAATTTATACATTCTTACCTAAAAAGTTTTTAAAAAAGGCACCTTTTTTCTTGGTTCTCATAGCCGGAATTTCAAGTTGACGGCTTATTTTTGATATTTAATGGATTCGTGTGTCATATTGCAATATGCTAACGGCAAAAAAACGGTGATATCATTTATACTTTTCTAGATATCGAGGTATATCCAGTCCACATTACTTTAAGTATCCCAAATATGTTGCCGTTCCTCTATATATCACTGGGCTTATGCCTTATGCATTAATCCGAAACCGATAATTTTGGTGCGTTTCCCATTAAGATTCGACCTAGGTCAAGCCTCCGTCGAAAATCGAAAGAAAAATTTATAGGAATGGTCCAAAACCAATACAAGGGGGTTGAAATTAAAATTGACCTGACTGACCACTGGTTAAGAACCTCAAGAAAGAAGTTGGGTTGTTATCTCTAAATTCAAAATAAAAACTTGAATTTTAAGTTGAAATCTCAATTGAGAATGGGTTCTCAATTGAGATTTCAACTTAAACGATGTACCCTATGTTACGCTAGTGTGTCCTGGGGGACACACTAGCGTAACATAGGGTAGACACATCCTTTTTAGGGTTCCGTAGTCAAAACGGAACCCTAAGAAGGTTCCGTTTTGACTACGGTACGGTAAGGTACGAGAAAGTCGTACAATAAAATCTTTAAAATAATTTTTTTCAGGGTGTCTTCCCTATGTGTAAAGAGAAACCAACTTCTTTTTTGTGGGAAACCCATTTTTACAAACGACGAACTATTTCCGAAATATTAAGCTTTGAAGTGTCAATTTTTCTTAGAGTTAAGTATCCACTAAACTAATGCTTCTAAAAATATGAAAAAATTCATAATGGTAGTACATATAATGAAATTTAAATGCAAAATTGTCACAGCTATGTGGGCTTTTATAGTTATCGAGTTATAGACGATTACAGTAACAAGTGTAAATTTGAAAAATTTATGAAACCCCCGACGACATGCGGACCTTAAGCTCTTGGGAGGTATTTTTTTTATAAATTATATTTGATAATACACACACAGAGAAACACAAACACTCATGCATACACATAATTTTTCGAGTTACACTCAATAAGCCCTTTCATTTTATACCCATATTGTAGAAGTGCATTAAATTCTGCTAGCTTT